>CAUYQV010082941.1:0-33614 GCA_963574575.1 Galagoides demidoff | reverse complement strand
CTTAATTTCTTTACATGGCTGCCTGTCATAAAGTTAGGTTTCCCTTTCCTTGCTCTAAAGTGCCCCTCCATTGTCTTCAAGCTTTAAGGTCCAGAGAGCCTGATAGCTTAGGATGTGGTGATCAGTCCTGCCCTCTTTTATCCATCCATCCATGACTTGATGGTCAGCAGAGTGTCAACAGTCTTCCCCTATTTGGTTTGATTCAGCAAGTCTTTACTGAATACCTACTGTGTGCTACCCAGCAGACCTGATGCTACTAAGATAAATTGTCTCTCCTGCCCTCAGCCCTTGGTCTCATTGTCCATTTGGTTTATCCTTCTGTTCTTTCTCTAGCCCTGTCTGTGAACTCCAGGACTTGGTGAACTTGAGGGTAGAGGTTGGGGTTCCCAGGTCTGGTTGAAGGGTGTGTGTTTGTGTGTGTGTGTGTCTGCATTTGCTTAGGGCTCAGCTGAAGGTCAGACATGATTAACTGCTTGCTGTAAAGCAGACAGTGATGGTGGGGATGGTGGGGATGGTGATGATGATGGCAGTGGTAATGAAGACCACTTAAGAAATAGATTCTCAAGCTGCTTTCCCAGATCCCTCCCTTGCTCCACCACTAAGCTGAGATCTTAACATCTCACCCAAATAGAAACTGATGGGATGAAGAGATTTAGGGTCGTGGTCCCAATTTAGGAACAGCTGGTCCTAAAGGAACCATTTAATCTTCCTGCTAGCCTGAGTACTTGCGTCACAGGGGCTGAGCTGGGAAGAAGGGGAGCTGAGGGGAGAAACCCTAGAATAGACAATAAATCCGGGACCCTCTGTCCAGAGTCAGAGCTTCTAATAAGCACATGACGAATGAGAGCCATCATCCTGGAGGGGAGGGTGGTTCCCTAGGCCTTAGAGGGGCAAGAATCTGGGTATGGGACTGCTGGTTGGGGACTGTGCTTACAGTCACAGAGTGGTTGCCAGTGAGCAACTTCTTATGCGTTAGAAGTCTTCATCTGATGGAAGAAGGCCTGTCTCTTGTCCTTGGGCAGTTTATATCTAATGAGGAGGATGGAACAGATAAACATAGCACATTATTGGGGAACACCTAGGTGCTAAAATATGTGGGTATAGCATCTTTCTTATCATCCTGGAGAATACGTGTGTATTTGGCCCTATTCCTAAGACTTATACTGTGTTCTGTTTTCCCGATTGCATGGACTTGAGCAGGCTGCTCTTTCTGTGCCTCAGTTTCCTCATCTACAAAATGGAGATAATATAGTACCCACCTCATAGGGTTTTAGGAGGATTAAATGACTGACTGTATATAAAGTACTTGGAGCAGTGCCCAGCACATACTGAAACTATATGAGTGTGAGCTATTAGCGGTAGTAGTAGAAATAGTAGTGCTTTTTCCCTAAGCATGGAGAGGGACCTTTGTGGACCTGTGTAAGTGATACTCCTTTCAAGCAACTACCCCTTAAGTTGTACAGCAGTTTGGGGGATTTCATAATGTCCCCCATATAATCTCATTTGACCCTTTCAATAATCTGACCACGTAGGCAGGGCAGACATTATGTTTATAACCATGTTGAAAGAAAAGAAACTGAGGCACAGAGGTTATTATTAAATGATTCCTGGTTTGGTGGGGTCTTTCATTATACTATACAACCACACTATGTTCAGCCAAGGGGTTACAGGAATTTTGGAGCAGAGAGTTTTAGGTGACAGTGGCTGATAGGTTCAGAACTGGCCTTCCTATCTGGGCCATATTTTTGTTGGGATCAGATTGCTGGGAGAATAAGCCACAGGTCATATTTCAGGCTCACATGCCCAGGCAGGATCTCTGTGGTATGGCACAGAAAAAAAGCAGGCTTCATCTACACAGCACCAGACTTCAGGGTAGGAGTTAGTGGTGGGGCCACAGGACCTGCTTGTAGGGAGACTTTTGAAACCATCCTGAATGCCCTGGAATTTTTTTTTTAGGGAGGAGGGATAAGAATAGTACCATTGTTTAGGGTTGTTAAATGCATACTACAGGGATTGGTCTGTGCTGGGGGCTTTGAGGGAACAGAAGGGATGGGGAACCTGGACTGATTTTCCTTTTTCCTTCTGACGAGGAAGACCCATCTGATTCCACCTGACCTGGTCTGTGGGAGTCTGTGGGGAAAAGGCCAGGAAGAGGCATCTTCCCCCAGGGTGAGGCATCCTCCCCTAGGGCATATCCTACCCACCTCCAACACCCTCATCCGGGCCACTCCTAGTGGTGGAAGGGGGACCTCCTGGATCGTATGGTTTAGAAAAACTTGGGAAGTATTGGGGGCAAGAGAAAGGAACTTGGGCTAAGACCCAGAAGAGGGGAAGGCCCCCACATGGAGAGAGCAGACTGGAGGAGGGCCTGCTTAGGAACTTGAGGGGACTTGGGGTGCTGGACTGAATCATGGAGTCAGAGTCTAGGGTGGGACATGAGGGGATGATAGGTGGTAGGAGTGTAGCCGTGGGGAGAGGATGGGTGTTGGGACACGCACCACCAGGTGGACCCGAAACCCCAGCCTCCAGGGCTCTGTGATCAGCCTGCTCTGTAAATCTCTGGCCACATGAGTTCAGCCCATGACTGGGAGGCCCTGCAGGTACCTGTGGCTCCAGGGTAAAATCAGGCCAGGAGAGAGAGCTGTGGATCAAGAGTTATGGGGAGGCTGGCAGAGCCCAGGGACCGGCCTGGCTTGGGGTGTGAGTTTTCTCAGGCTGGGCAGCCCTGCCATGCTTCCGTGCTACAGCACTAGGTTGATACTTTCTGTATATTGGTTTTTAAATTACAGTACAACATTGATTCCCTGATTTCTCAGCTCAGCCCTCACTCTCTGTCCCTGTCTCACTCAGCCTTTCTCTGCCTCTTGGTCTCTCTCTCCATCTGTCTTCTCTCCCTCTCTCTCAATTCAGTTTTTAATGCAGGGTATTATCTTACGCTGTATCATGTTACCCCATGGTATTATGCTTACATTGAGTCGTATTTATTGGAGTATGCATTAAATTCATCCCTCTGTGCACACGGCACTTTATACATTTTAAAGCTCTACTTGCAGCCAGGCCTATTTTCTTTGGACCCCACGACAGTGAGGAAGTAGAGCAAACTGATTTGTCTCATTTAAACGTGGAGAAACTGGAGCTCAGAGAGGCTAATGGAATGACCAGGTCATGCTTGCATTATATTATATTATACCATAATAATAATGACTACTGGGTATTGAATGCTTGCTATGAGCCCAGCACTGTTCTAATGTAAGCTTTATGTATTCATTTTATCCTCACATTAATTCTATGCAGTGGACATTGTTATTAGTTCATTTCACAGGTGAGAGAATGGAGGCCCAGAGTGGTTAAGTAGCTTGCCCAAGGTCACACAGCTAGTAAGAGGACAGAACTTGGATTCTAACCAGCTTCTGAGCCCACTCTCTTAACCACAATTCATGTTGTCACCTGCTGTGAACCCTGAGTTGGGGTTTGGGGAGTGAGAGAGTGGAATCAGGGTAGAATGATTCCATGGTGCCATAAGAGAAGTTCCTATCCTTATACACCTTCAAGTTCTATAGTTTAGGCACATAACTGTGGCCTGTGGCTGCCTATGAATGCTTTTCTGCAGTGGTAGCTATCACAACAATTATGCATGGACCTGTTTTAGCTCATAAGCTTTTGTTAGTGTTTGTGTATTTAATGTGCGGCCTAAGACAACTCTTAGATAAGCATTCATAGTCAACCATGGGTTGGATGTCCCTGGAAATTTAAGGGCACCCAAGCAAAAGACTTAGGGGACCTTATAGCAGCAGGAAATGCCCCCAGAGTAAAGGGCCATGTTTCTTCTGACCTAATATCCTCAGGTGACTGGAGTCCCAGTATCCACCATTTTGGACGCTAGGTGAGGGCAGAAGGGCAGGTGCAGGGCAGAGGTCAGGGGGGAGCTCTGGCCGGGTGGCTCGGTAGCTGTCTGCTCTCCTTCTTTCCTGTGTCCATGGAGTCTGCTGTCTCCACAGGGTCTCTCTCAGGATTGCCTTTGTGCCATACCCTTGCCCTTTTGGTTTTAGCTCTAATTAGAGGCAAAGCTGCTTGGAGTTTGGGCCTTGCTCCCATCGGCATAGGAAGCCTCTACTTGCAGCCATGCCTATTTAGCTGCAATAGGCACCAGGGGAGGAGCTGGGGGCTCTGCCAGGCCCAGCTCCCACCCTCACTGGTACACGGCAGGGAAGAACTCCTGCTAAACACTGCCCGCTGCAGCCCTAAGACTCCCCATGCCCGAGTAGAAGCTTGGAGGAGTCCCTCGGTCCAATTTGGACTATCCTGAGCAATCCTTCTTCTCTAGGCTCCTCACATTCCCTGCCCCCTCCTTTGTCCTAAGGACATTTTGCCAGCTCAATTCTGGGCCACATCATGCAGCTTGCCATGGCTCAGACACTCACTTCACTAACCCCCAGGTCTTACTCGTGGGAAAGGAGAGGCAGATGTTGTGGGACAAGCAGGGCTGTCTTATGCCATCTGCATGCCCTTTATTGGGGGCGGGGGTGGGGGAGCCACAGAGGCCTGAGCATGCTCAGTCACATGCTTTAAGAAGCCACCCCAAGAGAGTACATACAGTCTGCATGTTTGCATTCCTGTGGGTCTGCTCCGAACTTGGGTCCCCATGCCACTCTGTCCTTGCCCATGGGGCCTTTAACAAGGAAAGCGTGAAGTGTAAACTAAAGCAGCACACGCACTTTCTCCCACGGACTGGGATCATCAGCTCATACCCCTGTGCTAGACCCAAGTGGGGAGCATAACTCGGAGGGCGATGCTTCTGCTGTTTTTCTTATCAATTGCTACAAGTTAATGAGGACTTGCTATATGAGAGGAAGTCTAGTATAGTGAGTAAGGCTCAGGAGCCAGCCAACTAGGTTTGAATCTCAACAATTTCACTTGGATGCTGTGTGACCTTGGGCAAGTCACTTAATCTCTCTGAGCCTCAGTTTCCCCTTCTATAAAATGGGGCTAACATCAGTACCTAATGCCTAGTGTTGTCCTGAGCATTAAATGAATGGGCACCTGCAAAATCCTACAGCATCTGGCACGTGGTGTATGTTACTTGTTTGTTGATCCCATAATTTTTATGCATTTTCTCATTTTATCTCCCAGTTGCTTTTGCAAAGTAGTTATTACCTTGTTGCAGATGGGGAAATTGAAGCTCAAAATAGCAATGTGATTTTCAGGTCTAGGGTGACCAACTGGGACTGAAGGGATTCCTGGGATACAGAACTTTCAATTTTACAATTAAGAAAGTCCCAAGCCAACTGGGATGAGCTGGTTTCCTTACCCAGGTCACATAGCGTATGTGTGGCTGAGCCGAGATTGGACCAGTTGTGTCTGATGCCCCCGGCTGTGCCCTGAGCCACTCTAGACACCCCTAGGGACAGTGCCTCTCTTAGGTGCCCACATTTACGGAGCCTTGGAAGGTTTAGAGATGCTGTCCTATTTCATTCTCACAAAACACCATCAGTTAGGCATTCTAATCCAAATTATACCAAAGGTGAAACTTAGACACCAAGGTAAAGTAATATGCTCCACCCAGCCAGGAAGCAGCCAGTTTGGGAATGGAGTCCAGGCTATCTTACCCCTCTCCTATTTTCTTCAGATTCCCTCCCTGTGAATGCGGCCCATTTCTTTATCCTAGCGTCTGTGAAGTAGTCAGGGTAGGCACTTTTATCCCTGTTCTAAAGGACAGAAAACTGAAACCCGGAGAGGCAGATTTTTTAGCTAAAGTCACACAGTTTGTAAATGACAACTGCAGAGTCAGCTATCATCTAGACTTCTCAGCTGACACTTCTCACTGTTGTTTCCTTATTTGATAAATGGGCAGGAGACACCTTACCCACCCCAAGCCTTGTTTAAGTGCATATGAAGGGGTTAAGGTCTCAGTTATCACTATAGAGAGGGGCAGGTTTGGGGGAGAAACTTGGCTCTTTCTGGCCTTCGGCTGTGGTAGGTATTTCATTTAATGTGGTTGTTATGATCTTGTCCTTCCCCAGCAGGTAAGGGAGGCACCTTGTTAGGGAATGAACAAGCCTGCTTGCCTGCCAGCAGCACATCTGCTGACAATAGGAGCCCACCGCTCAGCCCCAGGGTTCTCTGTGGACTTCCAGCTCCCACTCCTCCCACCAGCTGGGGACTAAATGCAGAACAGCCTGCATTTTCCTGGTCAGGCAGCAAAGATGCTATTAATGCCAGACTTGCTTCTAAGGCAACTAAATAAAAGAGTTGGGAAGGACAGTGACAAGAGTCTATAAATTCTAAATGATGTTCAGGAAAGTGGCCTGGGCTCCAGGGCCCATAAAACCAAGATAGCCTGTTGGGTCAGATAATGGGTCCCTTACCCTACCACAGGGTCATCTGCCCATCAAGCCTCTTACTTCTAAGGTGCTTTTTTTTTTCTTTTTAACTTACAAACACTTTTCATAATTCTTGGCATTTCATGGTTGTCATCCAGCCAGTCATGTGGATGAATCACTCCCCCAGTTAACAGATGGGAAAACTGAGCCACAGACTGGGTTTGTGCACTGGATAGTGATCTAAGTCCCTTGATGGTGACCTAAAAACTTCTCACTCACCTTCATACTGATTTAGCACTTAACTACATGCCAGGCACTGTTCTAAACACTAAACGCCTATCAGCTCACTTAATGCCCATGACAAGCCTAGGACTTGGGTACTATTATTGTAACTATTATCTCTATTTCATAATGAGGAAACTGTGGCAGAGAGGTTTAAATACCTTGCTTGGGACCCTATAGCTGGGGAGTGACAGAGCTGGGATTTGGTCACCTACCCTCAACCATCATGCTGTTCAGAAAGCGTGGAAGCAGAGCAGGAGGAGAGTGTGGCTCTCTGCCTCTCCCCAGGGGGCAGTGAACTCTATTCTGGGTGCTCGGTGCTCTGGGCAGCTTCAGCCCCTCCAGAGAGACATTCCTCAAGGAGCATTGAGGGCAGGCCAGGGGCTGTACATGTTGGTAGAGAAATGCCCTGGAGAGAGCACAGGGCTAGGAAGGTGGAAACCCAGGTGCCAGCCCAGCTCTGCCACCAGTTGGCCGTGTGACCTTGTGGCCCCTGCTAATCTTTCTCCATTTTGCTTTTGCCTGCCTCTGACTTCAATGGAAAAGGGGTGTCACATAGCATTGGGACCCACCTGGAAAGACCACAGAGACCCCACTTCCATTCCTGGCCCTGCCCTCACTTTCAGAAGCCCAGAGTCCATCTGGTACCCAAACTGCCAACTAAGCCCTGGGGTATTTAAACCTCCAGTGCTGCTATTTCAGGCAGGGTCTAGGCTGTGGCTACCTGCCCCTCTATTGCCCCACCTAATGGGGTTTGCTGGAGGTGGGAGGAAGGTATAGGGCTTGGCAGTTCCAGTTATACACAGCTCAGTGCTGCTTTCCCATCAGAGGTGGGGCGGCTCAGCTCTGCTGTAGGTGTGGATGGGTGCAACGTTGTCCGGCCAAGGTCTGCAAAGTCCCCAGATCTATGGATGAGAAGGAAGAAATTCTTCAGGGCGTTGCTGGCTTGACCAGCCTAGTGTGGCTCCCTTCAACTCACTTGTACTTAACAGATGTTTGCTGAGTGCACAGTATTGGTCAGCGGCTGAGGGACAGAGGCCAATAAGACTCGGTCCCTGCCCTCAAGGTGTGCCTAGAAGCTGGGGTGGCAGAGGGGGAAACATTTATAATGTGCTGTCATGGTGCTATGACTGGAGGTGAGGAACCCAGAGAGCCTCCAGGAGGAGGTGGGCTCTCTCCAGCTCTGTTTCAGAGGCTGTCTGTTGCTAGACAGCTGCAGCAACCTCCCAAATGGCCAGCCCTGCCTCTCCAAGTTCCTCCAGCCTTCTCTCACACAGACACAGTGTATGGGCAGGAAAAAAACCTAATTCTTTAGGTGGCCTAAAGGGCCCTGGCCCTGTCAGCTTCTTTACCTCCTCTGTGCCGTCTCCCCACCTCCTCCACCCTGGACTTGGACAGTTCCTAGAACACAGCAAGCTCTTTCTCACCTCCGGGCCCTCTGCAAGAAGCACTGTTTCTCTGCCCCCTGCTGGATCCTGCTTAGCCTTCAGGTGTCAGCTGAAATATTGTTCATGGGCATGGCCTGACCACTCAGTCTAAAGCTCAGCTCTCCTGGGCTGCTGTCCCTCAGGGTGCCTCTCTCCGTATCCCTGTCCATACTTTGTATCTGCTGGTTTGTTTCTTGTTTCTCTCCTGCAGCCTGTGAGCAATGTAAGAGCAGGGAGGGGGAGGGCGGCATGGCACAGGGGCTAAAAGCACAAGCTCTGGTGCTGGGACTACCTGTGTAAAAATCTGGGACTCACCTGCTGTGTGATACTGGGAAAGTGTCTTTACCTCTCTGTATCTCAATTTCTTCATGTGTAAAATGGGGGAAATGATAATACCTGACTCATAAAGGTGTGGTTTGGGTTAAATGAATTAATATATGTAAAGCACTTAGAATAGAGACTGGCATATGGCAAGTGCTCAATAAATATTAGCTATCATTATTATTTTTATATCCAGTGCATAGAATAGTGCCCGACTTAATAAATATTTGATGATTGGCTGAGACACCTGGACTGAATCTTTAAGGAAGTGAGTTAGGGTTGGTTAGAGAGAATACAGTGGTTCTCAGTCCTGGCTGCGCATTGGAATCAACAGGTAGGAAGAGGGGAGGTGGAAGAAGCTTAAAAAACATGATGTCTGAGCCCTGCCCTTCAGAGAGTTTGATTTAATTGCTATGGGTGTCACCAGGCCATTGGAGTTTTAAAGCTTTCCTGGGCTTCTGATTCCCGGGTTGAAAACCACAGAGATGAGGAAAGCAGACACTCATGGCCTCAAGAGCATCTTCCTGCTGGCCTTGCTGGAGGGAGAATGGAGGGTGAGGCCAGGGGCAGGGGATTTGACTGGCAGTGCAGAGAGGCAGCACCAGACCTGGGAGGGCTGTGTGTGCCCTGCCAAAGAGAACATACTTCGTGGGGATGTCAGTGGGGAGCCTGGAAAGCTGTTATGCAGGAAACGAACGGTCTGATTTGCCTTTAAGGAAATTGGCTGGGGTGGATGTGTGGAGGATGGATTACTGGGAGTGAAATTGAAGGCCTGGAGATCAGAGTGTGGAAGCCCTTCTGCCGCGGCAAGAGCAGTGCGGGGCCAGGCTCTTGTGGGAAAGGAGACGTGCTGGTCCCCAGTTTAATTACTTAATCCCCCTTGGCATGTCTGAACAGTGTAATCTGGGCAGTGCAGCATTCCAACTGGCTGCTCCTGCCCCCAACTGCAGGACCAAACTATGTCACTCTGGGCTGACATAAACCCTATCTCGTCCTGACCACAGAAAGCATTTTATGCTGGACTGCCGAGAGTCAGTGAAAATTCCCCAATCCATATCCCCTGGTTGTTGCAAACTAGAAATCCCTTCCAGGTCCACGTTCTCATCTATGATGCCCTCCCAGCTCTGAGACCTAAATGCCAACAATGTCCCGACCTCCCCTGGTGCCAGGCCAATCTGCCCTTGAAGCAGCCATCTCCTACCCTCAGGAGCTTCTGTCCTCACAGCAGCTCAAGTGTCCTCTCAGTTTTCTCCTGTCACCTGGATTGCAGGTAGGGGTCACACTTCCTCCCTGCCAGCTCCCTGACCAAGCTTTTTCCCTCTCTCCATTCCATTATTTCCCTACACAAAGGACTGGGTCCCAGAGCTGCCTTTGGATGACAGGGCTCTTGACAAAATGGTCCGTGTCCTTCCCATTGTGCCCCTTGGAGGCAGGGTAAAAATGGGGGTGAAAACTCAGAGACATTTAGTTAGTCTAGTGACACCAGCAGGGGCCATGGGTTTGAGTTGGGCATCTGATTCAGAGGACACAATAGGCTTTAATTTAGTACTATGTTTCTTAGCCTTAGAAAGGGACTTGGAACAGGACAGGAAACAGCACATACAGTATCTTTATCTTCAGCTCGTGGATAGGCTCAGAAGCCACCCACTTACACCCACACGGGCACATCAGCTGCTGTGGATAAGAGCTGAAATGCGTTTGAGTCTCCTTGGTACAGAGAAGCTGTAGCCTCAGTTTCCCACCACCTTTATACGAGATGTGGACTCAAGGCCTCCAGGCCAATCCACAGTTCCCCAGGGCCACAGATCTGGAGTTCCTTCCACAGGACATAAGGCAGATGCCACAGCTCACATGTACTTTAACTGCATCATGGGAGACAGGCTGGGCTCATTTTCCCAGGGAGGCCTGGGCCAGCCCAGGCTGCTGTCACACCCTGATTCAGACTGACTTACCTACATGCATTTCTCTTATGAGGGGAACCATCAGTAGAACGCTGTGCACTAACTGAAGCCAAAACAATTCAGGAGAGAGCGAGAGAGAGAAGAGAAGGGAGGGACCAAATGCAGACCATCTGGGAAAAGTGAATTCTGTTTATACGTTTTGGGGGTAAACTGATCATCTTGCAGCTGCCAAAGCAGTTAGTCTGGGCATTCCTGTTCTTGAGCAGGCTGTCTAGGGGTATCAAAGAACACGATGTTAGCTGCTGTGGATTTTCCAGAAGAACCTTAAGAGTTCACTTGTGGGGGAACACGCCTGCGAGAGGCCGGCCAGGGCCACCCCCAGCACGTCCACCTTGGCCAGACCCGGTCTGCCCCTTGCCTCCATCAGAATTCCTCTACCACTGTGGGATTCAATGGGTAAATACATGCAAAGTCCTCAAAACTCTGAAGACTAACAGGGAAGTGTTCGTATGTAAATATGTTCAGAGTCGGTGCTCAGTGTAAATTCTAGTGACTCTCCTCTCCCTCTCATGAGTTTCCTTCCTGTTGGCTTCTCTGGCTCTGTAGTCTGGCATCCCTTATCTCTTCTGAAGCTGAGATTCACAAGTGGAAAGAGGAAGATGGAGAGCCAGACAGGGGGCCAAGATTCAGGACAGCTTTGTAATCCTTTGTTCTAAGCAATAAAGCGGTCAGCTTACTTTCCTCATGCCCTTTTAGGCCCTCAAGTCGAGGGAGATATCTTTTTCCTCTCTCTTTAAAAGCCCAGGCTGTGCCAATCAGAAGCCCCCCACCTCATATTTTATCCCATTGGCTGGAAGCAGCCTGGGGCCACCATTTTGGCTTTTCTCTTCTCTTTGGAGGCTAATTAGAAGTCTGGAGAAAGAGTGTCATTTTCTTTCCTCATCAGATCCAGAGAAAAGGGCATTGGGAGCAGGAGGCTTTTCCTTTGCTGAGAGGCTCCCCTCTGTACCCTCCATTCTCTAGGAACTAAATGTGCTAAGTGGGGGGGTCTCAGAGGTTGCCCTGGGGTCCTGGCTGTCCCTGGAACTTGCAGTATGACTTTGATCAAGTGCCTTTTCCTCTCTGATCTTCTTCTGGTCCTCATCTTTAAAATTGGGGGATGCAGAACTATAGACGTAATATCCTAAGGGCTGCCTCTTCCTGCTTTTAAACGTATTCTGTGTGTTTCTCTTTAAGGCTGCCCTCGTAGGTCATCACACCAGGTCATGCCACACTTTTTGGCATATGCCAAAAGCCCTAATTTTAACATTCTATGATTCATCCTTGTAACAAAAGATACCGTACTTCCTAAATCTATTAAAATAAAAAAAAACTACAGTAGCAACCCCCCACCCATCTGTGGTTTCACTTACCAGCGGTCAACTGTAGTTTGAAAATATTAAATGGAAAATTCCAGAAATAAAAAAGAAACAACAAGAACAAAATGTTAGGGGGCCCTGCAATGTTTTGTCTTGGACTTCACATCCTCTGCCAGATGGTCCTGACTTTTATGCCTCCTGCCTTGGAGCAAGAAAAGCAGTGCTCCCTCCAGTAGGGGTTGATAATTTTCCTAGAACTGGGGGAAGTCCAGAAACTCCAGGTCAGTTTTGTGAAGGCTTTTCTTTGAACACATGGGAGTCCTGATTGTGTTTTTCTGAGTCTGTGTCTCAAATGGTCAGAGCTTTGATGCAGGGCTGTCTGACTACATCAGTGAGCCATGCATGTGGAGGGGACACTATATGCAGACTCCTGTGATGGGGCACACTGCAGTGGCCATGGTGATGGTGGTGAGGAGGCTGAGGTGATCTTGGGGATGGAGGCGATGACCACACCAGTGGTGGGCTGGCTATTGTGGTCATAAATAGCCAGGAGCTGGAGAGGCAGGTAGGGCACTGTGGGCCCTTCTAAAAAATATTTTTGCTAGGAGCATGGAAGGGCATTGAAGAATTGTAATTTGAAGGAAGGGCAACCATATTTATGTTTTGAAAAAGGCTTTCTAATTTCATTATGGAAAACTGGAGGATGATAGGCATGGGTGGATGCAGACCAGTGAGGAGAGCACTGGAGTAGTTCATGATGGCTCAGACTGTGATAATGGTGGGCTGGACAGAAGCAGGCCAGTGCTGGAGTTGCCTATGTGGGAAAATCAACAGAGCTTAAATGGCTGAAGAGCACCTGAGCAAATGGGGGAGCTGTGAACAGGAAGGAGGGATCAAAGATAGACCTTGGGTTTTTGCCTTGGGCAACTGATAGATCATTAGATTATAAACTCTACAAGGGCAAGAACTTTGTTTGTCCACTTGTATCCCCAGGTCCTCAGTCTGTGTGGTTAGATGACTGTTTCTGTTGATTCTTGGTCATAAACTTGATGAAATAGTACATAGTGAGTTTTGGTTCCCATGCTCGTGCCCTCCAAGGACACGAAACACACTTGGAGCTGCCCCACACGTGGCTAGTTTGGCGAGTCAAACCTCAGGCTCAGGTGAATCCGAATTTGAACCCCAGGGCCTTTTCTTTATGGGTTGCATGATTTGAAGGAAGTTACTTAACTTTTACTCTAATCCTTAAAATATTTACTTCTAACATGGGGATAAAAGAATGTGTACGTCACAGGGTCGCTATCCTGATTAAATGAGATAATGATGCAAAGCCCCTCCCCCTGTGTCTGAGCCGTGGTTGGTAAGTGTGGTGGTGGTCTTTTAAGAAAATGAATTATCCATATCTGGAACTCAGCACCTTGCAGACACACTGTGTGTCTTCAGAGGAACTGGGTGAGTAAATGAGAGAAACGGTGGTATCCCTAGTGAGTGTAGCACTAGTGTGTTGAAGGCAGGAAATCTCTGAAGACTTGGAGACAGGGCTGGTGAATGTGGGGAGACTGATGCTTCCTCCATATCCATCCTAGTTTTCCACCTTCATTGCTATTCTTTTTTTCCCAGCAGTCCAGTAGATGAGGCTGTTTGCCACGTGGCCCCTAGGCTCATGCCAAAGGAGGACGGCAGAACTTCTGGGGTCTCAACAGCTTCCATAACTACCTTTGCTCTACTCGATCCTGGTTTAGTCACAAAGAAATGTGTTTTAAAAATAGCAACAGGTGATGTTCGTCCAGATGGAACTCCCTCAAAACAACTGCTCCCTGATGGTCTTTGCACCTTGATAGATGACTGTGGGCTGACAGGGAGCTCCTGGCAGCTGCTAATCCCTGCGCCATCCTCCCTTTGATGAGAAAGTGAGGATTCAGCAAGCCTGAGGACCCTGGGGGGCCCCCCAGAGGAGGGGAGGTGAGAGCTCATTGGCTCAGCAGCTGTCCTTGTGCATCTGGGCTGAAGAGAGAGAGTTGTAAGGTGCAGACATGGAGCGATTGGCTGGATACAGAGGGGCAGATATTTCCAGAGTGGGACCTAGAGAGGGTCCCATGCTCGCTTTGGTCATCTGTGGGTATGCAGGGAGGTGTCTGTACACAAGCAGCCTCTCAAGCCACCTGTCAGCTTTGGGGAGACACAAATGGGGCTGGAAGCCAGCTAGTGGGCAGCCAGCACTTCAGCAAAGGCTGGACATAGATCTCAGGGCAGCACCCCTATGACACCTACTCCCCCCACCCACAGACTCACACGTATCAACCCCCACCTCCTCCACAGACAGTCTCTTCTTTAGACTCAACCTGCAGCCCCTTGGGGTGGCCACAGCCATGGGCAAACCCCACACCGGGCCTCTTGGGGATAATGGAAAGAGGGTGTGTGTGTACGACTATGTGCGTGTGTGTGTGTGTGTATGATTGTGTGTGTATGACTGTGCGTGTGTGTATGACTATGTGCATGTGTGTGTATATGACTGTGTGCGTGTGGGGGTGTGTATGACTCTGTGTGTGTGTGTGTGTGTGTGTGTGTGTATGTTAGGCAGGACCAAGAGACCCCATCCCTGCTAATTCTGCAATGGCAACGGATACTTCATACTTGGGGGTCAGCAGAGGGAAACTCCCATGAGTTCCTGCTTCTGGCTAGAACCACAGGGTCCTGCAAAATTGCCCACTCCCCAGGCAGAGCTCATTTTCTCTTGGAGACGTGAAATTGGAAACTCTCTTCTTACTCTCTTCTTCCCCTCTGCACTTGCTTCCCTGACCATTTCAGTTCCCAGTCATCTAACCCCAGGAAGCCCCCCTGGGGCCCTCAGGTCTGCATTAGATGGGCTCCCTCCTCCATGTGTGCAGACATCCTGTCCTCCCCCAATCCCGGCAGTGCACTGTGTAGTCACCCATCATCTTCTCCCTGCCCAAACCCTCCTGCCCCTCACTGCTACCTGCAGGAAGCCTTCTGTGATTGTTCTAGCTCAGCCTTGCCCACAACTCCCACCTCATTCATGATCTGTACCCCTCATCTGTCTCTTATCACATGTTGATTTTTAAATGATCTTTATCACTTTCCTCATGACAGAGCTGTGCTATCATCTCCCAAAGAAGAGAGTCTATGCTCTCTGGTCTCAGCTTTCTCTGTGCGTGCATTAATTAATTCATTCATTCATCAAGTACTTCTTGAACACTTGCTCTGACCCAGACACTGGACTGGTTTTCAGGGCAATGGAGGTCAGGAAGATTTTCTGCTTAGAGGCTCCTCTCCAGATCAGTGTGGTGGGTGTGGGGATGCCTGGGGTTCCCTGAAGACTGCATGCGGGCGGCTGAGCCTTGGTGGCTCTCCCAGGCCTGCTGCATTCTGCCTTCTTCCTCCAGCCCTTTGGAGCGCGTCTTTCTTAGAATTCTCTCTCCCTTCCTCACTCTCCCACCAGGGCTAAATGTGGATAAAGCCTGGGCTCTTGCTTTTCTAGTATCTGAAAAGGCTGTGCCTCCCTTGCCTTGATTTCATCCTTCCATTTTGAGCAGAACGAAATCTTCTCACACCCTAGAGTTGAGGTATCTTCTCGTGGAATCCCAAGATAGCTAGCCAATCTCTGTGCTCCCTTGTACCCCATGAGCTGGCAGAACCTGTAGTATCCCCTGGCAGAAGAGAGGGCACTGTGCCAGCATGGCCTCTTGCTAGCCCTGCATGCTAGCCCCTCTGGCAAGACTGTGCAGCTATGGGACCCGCCCTCATGGATGAGTTTGGGAAACATGGATTCTATTCCCAGGTGAATTCTCAACCAGCCATTGGCCTCCACCTGGGGGGCTTTGATATTTCCATCTATAAAATCAAGATTGCAGAAGCCCCTTTGTGTCCCCTCCAGCCCTGACCTTCTATGTGAGGGCCTGAGTCCAGGCCAGCTCTCCTGCAGCCCACACAGACTTGTCCTTTTATTTGCATCCCCCTGAGGGCAGGGGAGTAGTCCCAGTGGCCGACTGCACAGTGTTCAGCTCTTGGGTTCCTGTCCCAGCTGCCTCTCCCCTGGGGCCTGAGCCCCCAGCATCACTGCATGTACCTTGTGGCTGCATGTCCCTGAGATTCCACTAAAGGTGCATCTCTGCTGAATGCCTATGATACTGGGTGGAGGATGGCACCTAGTCAGTGCACTGCTCAGAATATCCCATAGCACAGATGGGTACTTCACATATTTGCTGAATCAGATTACAGAAAGGGGGGAAAGCCCAAAGCAACTGGGGTGCAGTATGTTTGGGGTACTCTATGTCATAGACTTTAGTAGCTTTCAGACTCTTGACTGGAACCACTGTGAGGATTATGTTTTACCTGACAACTTAGTACATGCATTTGATACATACAAATGCCCACCATGTGAATGATGGGAACAAATATACTGTGAAACAACATCCTTACCAAGGGCAATGTCCTCTTCTGTTCTCTCCTGTCCATCCATAAGCGTGCTGGTCATGGCCACTGTACTGATCTGAGTGGTGGGCAGATTGGGTTTGATGGGTGTGGGAACTTTCTGTGTATTCCAGTGCGGGTTGGAAAGAGAAACTTTGCCTCCAAGACCATCTTGAGTATGACCAGTCCAGACAGAGAGCATCTCACTTAGCAGCAGGCCAGCACCTGCACACCCCGGGCCTGGCCCCCGCGTCATGTCATCCCTGCCCTGGGTACTTCCCTAGCACTGGTGTCATCCCTGCCCTGGGTACTCCCTAGCACTGCCTGTTATTTTTGAATATGGTGGGTTCCTGGCCTCCCACAGCTCCTCTGACCAGGGGTGCTGCCTGGCTCCTGGTCATAGGAAGAGCCCACAGAGCTGTGAGTATGAGATCCCTGAAAGGGTGGGTGGTGGCAGTGGCCCGTGCTGCTGGCTAGAGTGCTGTCCCAGACGGTGCAGGCGTTGGCGGTCTGTGGCTCAGCCAGAGAGTGCCTCCCAGACTGGATTCCATTCGGTTCACAAACACTTATTTAGCACCTTCTGTGTTTCCCACACTGTGTGAGACATTAAGGCCACAGAGAGGAATAGCTCTCCAAACAAGTGTTTACTGAGCTTCCCCTAAGTGCTCCGCCCAGGGCTGTGGAGATGATGCAGAGATGAAGGAGGCACAGTCCTGCTCTCCAGGAGCTGGCGGCCAGGGGGAGGCGGGTGTGGACAGATGGTTAAAATTCTCCTTGCAGGGGGAGGGCCAAGTCAGGACTGCCTGGGAGTCAGAAGAGGGAGGGAGGCCAGGCCTTCTGCTCCAGTTGCTGCCATGTGAGTGGGATTTGGAAGAATGGGAAAGAAGGAAAAATGAAGATTAGTAAATCAGATTAGGGGAGCCCATCAGGATGGGGAGTTGGAGGGTGCAGATTAAATGCCACTCCGCTTCAGGAGGCTGCGTGCCCAGAGGTAGAGCAGGCGGGGTGGGACAAGCCTGAGGGAGGGGCAGGTTTGAGTTACTGCCTACCCTGGCCCTTCTAGGACATCAGATCCTCAGCTGATCTCAGAGGCTGGACAGCTTCTCAGGATCTAAAGACCAGGTATTAGCAGGGTATTAGCAGGTATTAGCCAGAAGGGCCAAGTATCCCTCTAGGTCCCCCTTCCATGATGGCTTCCTCCTATCTATACACTGAGCCCCCCGCCACATCCCCGGGGTTCTCCTAGCCAGCTGAGCCTCTCCACACTCAGGCCTGGGACAGCTCCAACCAGACCGGGGATTCCCAGGGTGTGGGGTATCATATCTGCCTCCCCAGATCTGCTCTGGCAGCAGTGGGAGTCATCAACTAAATCTGAAGTAACGTCTCAAACAGTGGCATCAGGCAATAGCTGGAGTGTTGGGACACGGTGATGGCTTTACCTAGGAGTGTTGATTTACAGTGTCTTAAGCCTCTCCGCCCACTCTGCACAGCAGGAGATTTGGAGGCAGACCCCCCAAGCTGGCAGGCCCCCTTTTTGCCTTTGACAAATGCAGAAGCCACAGAGCAGCCTCCCTCCTCTCCATCAGCCCCCAACACATGCCCCTCTCCATGCCCTGTCCTCTTAATCCAGTCCCTCTTGTCACTCCTCTGAGCCACTCAGGGCTGCCAGCCCTGTCAGCCCTGCTCCACCTGCCAGCCTGTTGCTTGTGTGTGTGTGCATGTATTTGTACGCGTGTGCACATCCTCTGTGTCATGGCTCAGCCTGGCCTTTGACTGCTGAGCTCTCTCCGACTGCTGTGGAAACTTGGGTGAGTTACATAACTTTTCTGTGCCTTAGTTTCATGCAGAATGGAGGCAATAATAACATTACTACCTCATAGTGGTTTTGTGGGGATTAAATGATGGAATATAAGTAAAGGGTTTAGGAGAGCAGAGTAGGAGATTAGAAGTAACAGGAGCAGGAGCTGACAACAATAATAGTGATGATGATGATAATTTAATGGTTCTAATATCAGTATAGCCCTTACATCCCGAACCAGGGACCAAACTCCACAAGGTTGGGAATCTTCTCCCCCACCCGGTAGATGCCATCTCCTCCCAATCCTCTCTCTGTCCTTCCTGCCTTCCTGTCTTGTACTGTTTGCAGCCTAGACAGCAAGGTGTCCACACACTCTGCCCACCCCCAAATGCCTCAGCCAGAGACAAATCTACCCTACTCGTAGCCCGGACGCCAAGTGGAGGGACTGATCCAGAGTGCAATGTCCAAGATCTACAATCCCCAGAAAATGCCCCCACTGTTGCTTCATTGTCCACAAAGCAGCAGATCAGAAGAGAATCAGTGTATGTCCACTTGGGAGCACTGAGGCTGTGGGCTGCCCTCTGCTCCTGCCCACATCCACAGGGAGACGATCTGTTAATCAGAGGAACTGGGCCGAAGGAGGAGCCCTCTGGGGGATCAGGGCAGCTTCCCTAGGGGTCTAGGCTTACTCCTGCCCAGGAGCATTCTAAACCACCGTCAGCCAGAAGACGCCTCCCCCCAACCCTGCACGTGGAGAGTCAGGACATTACATGCTACCCCTTCAAGGACAGCCACCACTGCAGTCTTTTTCTTCTTTCGGGCAAGTAGCAAGTGAATCCTTGCCCAAAATGTAGAAGCCAGGTAACAGCAAAACCTCTAGGGATTCTTTCAGAAAAGGCTCCTGTGCAATGAAATAGCATCCTCAGCATCAACAACAACGATTGTCACTTACCCAGAACTTACTCTGGGCCAGACATTGCTCTGGATGCTTTTAACTATTGATTCACTCAACCCTCCAGGGTCTTATGAAGTAGGCACCGTTATCATCCCCATCTAACAGGAGGCACAGAAAGGCTAAGTAACTTGCCTGAGGTCACACACCAGGATCTGCACACTCGTGGGTATGGAGGAGCCTCCCTGGGCCTTTGGATGTGACAGTTTGTGTCCCAGTCACAGCATCTCTGCTGCCCCCCTTTAGTCCCTTGAATACAACTCACATCTTTCTTGGTGAATGTCCTAGTGGGCCTTCAAGGTCAAGGCCTATCTCTGACCACAGGCCTTCATGGAACCTCCCTGACCCGCACCCAGTGAGATTGCTCACTCCTCCAGCCTCTGACCACAGTGCCTATGGAACTTGTCTTCCTGTGGCTTTCTAGGGTGAAGGCTGGTAGTGGCCACCTTGACCCCACCACTGTTACCACCATGGCAGCCTTGGGGGCAGGATTGTTCTTATCCTCTGCTTCGTTAGAGACCTCAAAGGGTAGGCTATGTGCTAGGGCGTGGAGGCGTCAGCCCTGGTGAAGTTTGAAATACTGTCACCCACAATACCTCTATTGTGAGCTCCCAGATACCCCATCCCAAATCTTTCAGGGGCAGTAGGCTGAGGGGTGTAGAATGAGATGTGAGCATCATGGCAGGAGGGCTGTGGGGCCTGCAGATGGGGGCAGGGGAGGCACCTGGCCCTTGAGTGTTGATTATGATCCTTGATTTTATTGTGGCTCTTGTTCTTAAAGCACTCCCAGACTGAAGTGACATGGATTAGGCAAAATCAAAGGATGCCTTGAGCTAAATTTGAACTGGATTTGTGTTTGGGGAGATCAAAGCTTTGGATGCCATGGCCTTGGGGTCCTGAGGATGGGCCAAATTTGCGGTCACTTATACAGGGGACAGGAGTTCAAGAACTGAGCCATTCAAAAGGGTTCCCAGGGTATTAGTGGGTATGGGTGTGCCCATGAGCACATGCGTGTGAGTGTGTGTGGGAAAGAGAGCCAGACGTGGTTCTAGATCCCTCTCCACCTGTGCCGCCACCTGCACTCTCCTGCTATAACTTACCAGCCCGGGGACAAGTGTGTCCTCCCCAGAATGGCTCTAATAGTAGAGGCTCCCGCAGAGTCAGAGTGTGGGTGAGGTCCTGCTATGAGAAGCACTGCACTGGGTTGTCACTCGCCTTCCCCCTCCCATCCCCCTGCCCCTTCAAAAGAGCAGGTGGGCCTTCAGAACAGCCTTACATCACATGGTCCTTTTGAGAAGAAGAACCCTTGCCCTGAGAACTGGGATGAGTTGGACAGGAAAGCTGGTCACCCGGCCTGAATGAACTGTGGGAGGGGCCTGCAAGGGCTGCTGATGCCTGCAGTTCCTCCCAGCCACTCCAGACCCCAGTGAAGAAATACAGGCTAATTCTATACCTACCAACTGGGGCAGGAGGGGGCCTTTCCAGGTGGCTCAGGGATGAGTGGAGCTTTAGGAGAGATGCTAGGCTACAGTGAGGGTCAGGATGGCCAGGAACAGAGTATATTTCCTCTGGATCATTGTTGTCAAAGTCATGCCAATCCTCCTTATGTCTCCTATTCTTTGGGAGCTCCCAGGCCTAGATAGACTTTGGTGTCAGCACAAAAGGCAGCTTTAGCATATAAAGCCCCAGTGCCGGATAAGGAACTATGTGGGCACCACGCATGGCAGGGATAGGTGCAAGGAGGACCGGTGGCCTCTGGTGGGGATTCCTGGTCAGGGGTGAGGGGGCTGGACCAGACTCATTTCTGACTCTCTGCTCAATGTAGGAAGGCTTCCTGCTGTGGTGGGTGGGGGAGTTTTCTAGAACCTTTGGGAAGATAGGAGAGAAAGAACAGGGCTGGGTCCAAGAAAACTGGTGACTACAAGGATGTAGGGCTGAGAATAAGGGATTTGCCTTATAATGCTAGGAGCTATAGCCATCTCCTGCACCCTGGAGTGGAGGTGTGTGAGGAGGGGACGCTGAGTGGCCACAGCCCCTGCTGCTTACCTCCCACTCCGGACGGAGCTCAGACAGCCCATCGGTGGCTGCCACCCATTCCTCTGTGATCGATACTTCTGAAAAGGTTTCCTGCATCCCGCTGCCTCAGTCTCCTGTGCGGAGGGAAGAGGAGGAGGAAGGTCTCCTCGCTTCTTCCCAGGGGTGAGCTCATCTCCGGCCCAGCCTCCGGGCCCAGCCTTCAGCTCTCCCCAGACAAACCTCACTGTTACAGCTTCTTCCTGGAGGGGTGGTGGGCTTGCAGGAGCCTGACTTCCTCCCGCTCTCTCCACAGCCCGCCCCTGGGGGCATGTTGAGGACTGAGCAGGAGAGGGGTTTTCATCATACTAGCCTCTCCAAAGCTGGCGAAGACAATGCCTGACGTTCCCAAGGAAAAGATTCGGGGAAAATTAATCACTGTAAAGAGAAAGAGAAAGTTATATTAGATGTCAGGAAGAACTTCCCACCAGCGTGCTAGGAAAAGGTCTTTTTTTTTAACAATAATTATAATTAATTATACCTTATTTAAAATGGCTTTGTTAGAAACAGAATGTTGCCCTTACCTCCTGTTTTTGCTGTGGAAACCACGGTGCTGGTGGGTTGATTGACTGTGGGGTGACTTGTAACCAATAAACTGGTTGAGGGTAGAGAAAGAAGGTAGATTGGTAGGTAAATGTCAGGACAAGTGATTCTTCAGACAGGGAGAGAAGCAGGAAGGGGTGATTTAAAAACAGTGTTTGAAACTTCGGGCCAGTCGTCTGACCTCCTTGGGCCTTGGTTGCTCATGTGTACACAAGGACCTCATCTCAGCTCAGGTAGTCGGTGGTTCTGCAAAGCTGTGATTCCGACTGAATAAGAATACACCATGAGCGTTTGGAGAGCTGAGTAGTTGTGGGATCTGCTTTACCTTGAATTAATAGTCGCTTGTGGAAAACAAGCAAAAGAATATGTTTCCTGCCAGTTTGTCCATCCAAGCTGCTTCTGTCATTTTTTCTGTCTGCCCATTCATCTACCTACCCTCCATCCATTCACCCCATGTCCATTCATCCACCCACACATCCTCCTGACCCTCCATCCATCTTTTTTTTTTTTTTTTTTTTTGGAGACAGAGTTTCAAGTTGTTGCCCTGGGTAGAGTGCTGTGCCGTCATAGTTCACAGCAACCTCCAACTTTTGGGCTCAAGCAGTCCTCTTGCCTCAGTTTTTCTATTTTTAGTAGAGATGGGGGTCCTGCTTTTGCTCAGGCTGTTCTTGAACCTGTGAGCTCAAGCTGCCTTGATCTCCCTGAGTGCTAGGATTACAGATGTGAGCCACCACACCTGGCCTCCTCCGTCCACCTTGAATTCCAGCTTACTCCTGGGTGGAACCAAGGTGTGGAGATAGCTTTTTAGGAGACCCAAGGAGTTTAGACCCTCAGGAGGGTGTGAGGTTAGTCCGTGGGACTAAGGCCTCCAGAACTGAGGTGATCTCTGGGTAGTCTGTTCAGACAAACTCTTTGTTCCATTTTAATATAGTTTATAGACTCTTTCTCTCCTTCCTGGGAGGGGGACAGGG
This sequence comes from Galagoides demidoff, assembly GCA_963574575.1. NCBI lineage: Eukaryota > Metazoa > Chordata > Mammalia > Primates > Galagidae > Galagoides > Galagoides demidoff. The sequence continues at coordinate 11,237 of CAUYQV010082941.1, read as the reverse complement.
GATAAGAGTCAAGAGTTGGTCCCCAGCAAAGAAGCCCTGATTCCCTGGTGGTGGTAATGGAGGGACCCATGTGGGTGGGTTTGAGAGAGGGAAGGAGCTCAGTTCCTTCCCTGAAGACCTAGAAAGGTCAGCTGAGAAAGGGAGACCTGCTGAAGGTACAGGAGGGACAAGGGTCTCTCTGGGTCCACGACAACACTATTCAGGGCTGGAAGGACATCAGCATCAGTGACCCACAGTGTGATCCAATGGGAAGACCCCAGAAGTAAGAAACATAGGCTGGGGTCCTAACCTGCCTCTGCCCCCAGCTTTCTATCAGAAAACATTATCTCGGCTTTCCCACCTGTGGTATTAAAATAAAACCTACATTCTCTACCTATAAGACTACTTAGGAAGATAATGCGTAAGTGTGTTTCATCTTTATAATGTAATTAAATCTGAGGCAAATTCATTAAAAACTGTAGTTCCCCATTGACCATCTCATTTGTCACTTTTTTATTCAGTTTCCTAAGGATTGGCCATGTGCTGGCTCTGATCTCAGGACATGATGCAATATAGCCTTGCCCTCCAACACCGCCCCATTCAGGACCCAGCAGGGAAAAGTCCTCTCCTGGTTATAAACGGCATGTTAAGAAGTCCTGTCCTTCAGCAAGATGCCCAGGTCTTCCAGAGCTGGTGTTTCCTCCGCTCCATAATGTCCAATATGAGAAATGTTTTCTTTCTTTCTTTACTTTATCAGGCTTTACTTTGACATTGACTCCATTTCTGTTGTTGCTTTAAGCCCCACCACTATAGTTATATGTATTTCCCTGGTATGGGTTTTGTGGATTTTTAAAAAAATATCAATTGTGTTGAACTCATCATTGCTTTGTTTAATAATTCAGTCTACATTGATTGTTACTTACCATGGCCAAGTCTCTCTAAAGAGTCAGGTGGCAGAGACGGGCTAAACTACACAGAGGCTTCTTTCTCCTAGGGATGTGGGTTAATTAGAAACTAGAAATGGTTGAGGAGAGCAACATGCCCTCCTCCGCCTGGCAGACGGGGGAGAGCAAATGAGAAGGAGATGCCTGGCTGCTGGAGAAAAGGCAGAACGGAGGGGCAAACGCCTGCTCTGAGAACCAGAAACACATTAGGCAGCGCACATTCAAAAAAGTGTAGCTCTTAGTAACTTGTTGAATAGCTGCGCATATTAATGGAATTATTAGGTGTGGGTTTTTACTGATTAAGATAAATGAGAATAGGAGAAGAGCACTTCAATGCACAATTATGCTAGGCAAGAAAGCTCCATAGTACATGATAGGAACTGATTTTTTTTTTTTAAGGATACTTATAGATGAAGACTGGAATGAATATGCAAATATAAAAAATGTTGCTGTGCTAAGATGATTGGAGTGTGTGTGTTTTTCTTCCTTTCTCTAAAAATCTTTTAATGATACTGCTTTTATACCAAATTTTCTTTTAAGTGAGAAAGTAAGATAGGTTTTGAGACTTTAGCAACCTATGGTTCGTGTCTGAATTATCTAATGTTTTCAGCTACAGATATGATTTGTTATAAATCTTTTTTCATCATGCAATACTTCTCTGGGATTTTCCTTTTTCAAGTCCCAGATGATTATGTCTTCTCAGCTACCTGTGCAAAAAGTTCCATTTTGCACAGGTGACAGGAGCGGTTGCACAATAGTTTTAACACAGAGAACTTCATTACTCAGAGTGTGGTTCATGCACCAGAAACACTGGCATCACCTGGGGAACTAGTTAGAAATGCAAATTCTTGAGCCCTGAGCTAGACCTACTAGTAGCATTTGAATTGGCGTCCTAATGAGCTCCCCAGGAGATTTGTATGCACACTAAGGTTTGAGACCACTGTTCTAGAACAGAGGTTTTTAGGCTTGACCCTGCCTTAGGATGACCTAGAGGGCTCAGTGTAACAAGGATTCCTGAGCTCACTTTAGACCTTCTAATTCAGCAGGCTTAGGGTGGAACCCAGGAATTTGAATTTCTGGCAGCTTTCCAGGTGATACTGAAGTACAGATTGAAGGCCACACTTTACCCACTTTGAGAACCTTTGCTCTAGAGCAGTGTTTTTCAGCCTTTTTTAATCTTACAAAACACTTGAACCTACAGTTAAACTTCTGTGGCACACTTAAATGATGTTGATCTAAAAAAAGAGTTAAAAGAATATACTTAGTGTGCTTGTAACTTCTTTTGAAAATAATTTAATTAATGATCTTTAAAAATTTTTGTGGCATGCCCACTATCCTCTCATAGCACACCAGTGTGCCATGATATACTGTTTGAAAATCACTGCTCTGGAGAATGGAACAAAAAGTTACCGCAGTGTGAGAATAGGTGTGTCCCTCACCTTATATAAATGGATTGTTGTATCAGTATGACTTGGGTGGGTCTTTTCTTTGGGCTTTAGTTTCCTCATTGGTAAACTCGCTGGGCTTGTCAGACTTGAACGTTCCTTCCTTCCACCTTGGACCTTTCCTTCATGATTGATTCTGTCATGTTCGTATGTCAGAGGAGATCAAAGTAATTATTTTTCTAAGACACGCTGTTGTTCTTATTGAGAATGTTCTATTAATTCTTCCTCACCCTACCTTGATAGGCTTACTGCTAGTGTTTGATCTTAGCATCATGGCCTCTATCGTTCTGTCCCAGAATGAATCCTCAACCTTCACTTCCACTCATGTGCTTCATGGTTTTGTGCATTTGTTTAGTCATTCGACACGTATTTATCAATCGTTACGTTTGCTCCTGCCATTGGGTTAGGCTCCATGATGATAACCAAAGAAGTGAATTAAACTCAAGAGATAAATGGCACAGCAAATAATGGAAAATCCAACTCAAGCTAGGCAAGAGGATGCAGGGTGTTTCATTGGTTCAAGTATTTGAAAAATCGGCAGTAACCTGAACTTCAGGAACAGCTTGAGGGGGCCTCCAGCTCGTTTCTCGTTGGCTGTCTGTGTGGCGTCCTTTATGCACTGGCTTTGCGCTGCTCACACTGACTTCTTTCCTGGCATCGTCTGTCTTTGTGTGGTGTTTTCCTGAAGAACGCGAGTTCCGAGAAGGCAGACCCTGCCTCAGTGTATTGTCGTAGTACCATCATTGCCTACAGCAATGCTTGGCATGTGATCAGCCTTCTAGAAATCGCTGTTTGTGACTGCTTTCTCTCTTATAATTACTCCAAATGGACTGACTCACATCACAAGTTCCTCTGACCTCGTCTCTGTGGCTGGGATCATGGGCTACCACTGACCAGCATCACGCAGATGCTTCACCCTGGAGCTAGAGATTGAATCAGTTTCCCCAGACTCACAGGAAGCTCTGCATAGACATTGGGAGATTTTATGATGGATCTTCAGGAGACAACCATTCCAGTCAACCAGAATCCACCTTTTTGGACAATACGTGCTCTTGTAGCATGCATGCCCTTTAAAAAACACCCTGCCTACATATGATATACTCGCCCCAAGCCCAGATGGAGACATTGTGGACTTTCACTTAGTTGCTGCCTGTAGCTCCTGGTCCAGCATCTCTCAGATGTTAAATGGCAAGCTGCCTATGACTCAACACACCCAGTGTGCACTAGTACAGAGACAATATGAGAGTTTCCGCACTGCCCCCTCAAAAAATAATAATCAAGCAAACAAAACCATACTCTTTCCATTTGGAAAATAGTAAAATTGGAAAGCTACACTGTAGCCACTGGCCTGTGGCCCACAGTGCCGCCTTCTGGCAGGGCATGCCTTCTTTGGTTAGCTGGTCTGGGGTGGGAGGCTCTTCCTTGTCCATTGTCCTCTCTGGACCCCTCTAAGGTGGCTATTGGAGAGGACCTTTCTTTTGTACTACTTTGGCAGATGCCTCCTATCAGATGAGGCTGGGAACCTGGGGATTGCCTTAAGGCTTGAGCAATCAAAGGCCTTGTCAGCCAGGCTTGACAATGTAACTCTCTAAAGACCTCAGATTTCCAGTTTGTTTACTTCCCAGTCAATACCATGTGCCAATATCTGCAGCCTGGAGATACTGCTGAGTCAGTCTCAAGTCTGAGCATTGTCTCCTAGCAACAGAGTGCTTGCTCTGCTCATTCCATAGCCCTTCCCTTCAAAGCTTGGCCTTCATATTGGGCTGGACCTCCCAGGGGCCTCTCTGCTTTGGCACAGGGAGGCATCACAGGTCTGATCTTCCCTTTGGTCACTGGATACACCCTAGCTGCATCCTCACAACAGAAGAGACTGTCCTCCTTGCCAGGGAAGATGTGTGAACAGATGTTATTTCAACAGATGTTAGTGTGTGGTCTGGGGTCTCAGACAGGATTGCTGGACTCAATCTTGTGTTCTACTGTGGTTCCCACCACCTACGTTTGCTCACACATAACAGCATCACCTTTCCTTCTCTGCCAGGCTCCAGATTATCATAGTCCCAGGATATTTGGATTATAGGCAACAGTGATAGCCTTACTTAGCAAGGCCATATTTTCCCCTTTCTTTACTCTCAATGGACCACCTTGAAGCAAAGATTGTCTTTTTATTGTAGGATCGTATTTTTCATTGAAAGCTGTAAAACGTAATCTATTCTAAATTTTTCTTACCTGCCGTAGCCTTATCAGGACCTTCCTGAGTCCTAAGGAAAATGGAGCAACAGTTTTATCACCCTTTTACTACTGCATAACAAGTGTTGCCAACTTGCCACGTTGGAGGAGTGACAGCCCTGGTGCTAGCCCAGTTGACATCTTTTGCAAATGATAAAAAGCCTCTCTCTCTCCTTGGCAGACTTTACTGTCATTTGCTAGAAAACTGTCTTGTAAATATACAAATCTTTAATGACTATAAATGTCAGTGATCCTGAGAGTTATTTAAGGGACAGTACCCAGCAGCCCTGGATGACAACATCTTTGTCATTTGCTTCCCTGACCCTTTGGCTTGGTTGTATATGCCCTGGTGTTGTAGGCCAATTATTTCAACATCCCACTTGGGTACCTAATTCTCAGTCCAATGGATGCAATTGATTATAAGTAGACAAAAACTCAATTTGATCTGACTTTTAAAAATGAATTTTGTTGGTTCATGTAACAAGAAAGTAGTGGATCCCTCAGTGTTTGGCTCCATTTACCTGCTCTCTGTGAACTGACTTTTTTCTGAGGCTGGCCTTCCTCTTGGTGGCAAGACGGCTCCAGGAGATGTAGGCTGCATGTCCACAGGCAGACCATCTACAAGGAGAGAGAATACATTCTCCCAACAGTCTTCGAAGGAGTTCTGGGTTTCACTCTGATTGGACCTGTTATGGGATAACCCTAGAGTCATATGTTCCTCTCTTAACCAATGACCATGGCCTCTGGAATTAAATACATTAATTAGAGCCAGGGTAAAATTGACCTTCCAGAAACACATAGCTCCCCAAATCAAAATGAGAGTTTTGGGGAAGATGGGTATATATACTTCTGATATAACTATAATGCTAAAATGCTGATGGCGATCACTTATGCTCAGTACAGTCTATAATGTAGGTACTACTTTTACCCTGATTTTATTCACCTATAAAAATAGATGAGAAAACTGAGGTCCTTATGTAAATCACATGGCTGGTAAGTATTAGAAGAAGATTTGACCCAAAGTCTGCCGGACTAATGAAAGCAGTGCTTTCTGGCTTCCTCTAGTTGAAGCTGTATATTAGTCAACGTCCTGTCGGGAAACAGGACACTCAAATGAGTTATAATGAAAGGAACTATTTACAAAGGGATGAGCATGGCATAGGAAGGCCACAGGATCATGAAATGCTCTGTGCTTAGTACCACTGGGGGGCTGTCACCTCCCTTAAGCTTGGAGGGGTGAAGGGTGACAGTACTTCCTAACCCCCAGAGAGTGTGTGATCAGTATCAGCAAGGCTGCCCAACAGGAGTATCACTTTGCTTAAGAGTCACAGCCAGACTCATGGCCAGGGAGCAGCGACAAGGGGATATGCAATCCAAACTCACTCTCCTTTGTCCTTCTCGGCTCCTGCTGTTCTTCCCTGTTGGAGTGCCCCAAGCAGGAGGCAGAGGACATGGTGTCCACTGATGTCGGCCATATTGACTGGACAGCAATCAGGGTGAAGAAGGGTCGACACTGATCTGTAGGGCAACCGAAGGATGCCCAGCACAGGGCTCTAGTGCCTAATAAACTAAATACTGCCGTAGCTAGAGGAGGTATTAGGAGGCAGGAGCCTTGCCACTCACTTACTGGCTTTTGGGTCACTTACTGATATTAATCAAGATCTGCTTTATTGCCTATTGCCATTTATTTTAACAACAGAATGCACTCTTAAATCAATAAAATATAACAGGTACAGTTTATTGAACATCTACTTTACCAACTACTTTACATGTATTATTTCAGATTTTCTTTCAGTTACTCTAGGAAGGAGGTACTATAATATTTTGAGTCTCGTTTGACAAATGAGGAAACTGTGGCTCAAGGAAGTTAAAATAGCGTTTTGTAGTCAGCAGCTTGAATTCAAACTCCTGACTCTACTGATTACTCACTCCTTACCTCTAGGCTTATTTCTTTACTTCTCTGTGCCTCAGTTTCCTCATCTGAGAAATGGGATAACCCTCATATTCACCATATAGGATAGTGAACCTGTAGCAAAACACCTGAAACAAAGCAAACACCCAGGGAGTGTCAGCTTCTACTGACACTCAGCAAGGCTCGGAAGCTGCAGATTTTAATCAAGCCAGACTCCAAAATCAGTGAATATCACTGTATCATCTGGTCTGTATCCCAAGTGTTGGCCAAGGCAATGTAGGCATGTCATGAAGGGGTCCCCGAGGATCCCCACCAGCATCGGCCAGGAGATGGTTTAGAGATTGGGGCTCAGCTTCTCACCTCGGTCCCTAATGAGCGAGTCTGATAATCATGGAGGCTGCAGGGAATCCCGGGTCATTATGAGCAGGTCATTGGGATTAATACCACACCTCTTCCCAAGGAAGAATGAGCCCTTCAGTTACAAAGCAAAGGTTGTGCTCAAAGCTTTGGCACATGCCACACTTTTAAAAGACCAAGTGCGCACATCAGCAGCATTGGAGGCCCTGTCTCTCTGTCTCTGTCTCCCTGGCCCCTCGCCCACTGAGTGTAGGCTGTCATGCAGACTCTTTACCTCCCCTTCTCATTCCTCTTTCCCCAGCCAAGCTGTACTCCTCAGAAACAGCCAGCAGGCCTGGTGCCTCTCTCTGGAATCTGGCCACTATCATGAGTGCAGGGTGGAGCCCACAGAAGCCACTCGCTAAAATGTGTTAGTTGATTGCCTGCAGCGAAATATTTTCATTCAACAAATAGTAATTGAATGCTTTCCGAGGCAGGCATGATTCTAGGAAGATACAACCCTGAAAGAAAAAGAACCTGCCAGCCTCATGGAATCTACATTTAAAAATTCTTCTCTTAAGGACCAGGGGCATTGTCAGTCTTCCTGAATTGGGCCAGGTTTATCCCTTCAACCAGAGACCAGATCGCATCCCCCCACCGCTTGCCCTCTGCCTTGCTCTGGGCTTCCCTTTCCTCATCTTTCCTTCCGCCACCTCACCTCTTTCTCTGCCCTGCCCACCTCTCCTCATCCTTTCCCTCTCCTCTCCTGCGCCTCACCTTCCTGACCACCTGTTCCCAGCCCTTCCTTCCTTGGGCCATGGCTCTTGCTCTCCTTCCCTTCCTTCCCCACTGCCTCCCACCACCATTCCACTGCAGAGGGTAACCCACCCTACGTGCTCAGCTGGCCCAGGGCCACTGTGGGAGATGGGGAAGTATAAACCACTCCATCATTTGGTCCTCCTTGGTGCCAGCTTATGCTCCCACCCTTACTTACCAGTGACCCATCATGATGGCAGCTCAGTGAGCCTGTGGCTGCCTGCTTTGTGTCTTAAATGAGCAAGTGGTCTTGCCATCTCACTCTGATCAATGACCCCACCTTCATCCTCTGTCCAGAAACCCAGGAGGTTCTGCACCCTAAGGCCTGAAGGCCTCTATGGCTTCACAGTTCTCCAGCATTAGAAGACCAGGCTACTTGCTATGTGGTCAATTTCCAAAAGGAGAAAATAATAACACCAGTCGGGAAGCTCTTACTATGTGTCAGGCAGTGTGCTAAGCACTTTGGGTAAATTAGCTCATTTGATTTCCCAACAGTTCTGCAAGGTAGGCACTCTTATTACCCCCAGTGGACAATGTAGAAACTCTGCTCAAAGGTGACAAGTACCTTACCCCAGTCGTCAGCTAGTAAATGGAAGAGCAGGATTTGAATGCAGGGCCCGGTGCTTCCACTAATACTCACACGTCTCCTCTCGGCAGCACTTGTTCAGTTAACATTCTCCCGATCTCCACAGCTGCACAGGGTGCTGTCGGCCATCTGCTCTATCTTCCTCATTACAAAGGTACGGGTTTGGGGTCCGTGGAGGGAAGGCAACTTGCTTGCAGTCACACATGGAGCTGGTCACTGAGTTGAGAGTCGCTCTCTGGCCAGTACCATTTCTTCTACACCATGAAAATGCAGGTTGCCCTCAGCTCTGCTGCAGTTGGGGAGACGTACGTCGGCAGGCTTGTATTTTAAAGAGGAGGAAGGGGAGCAGGTGGTGCTTCTGGTCCTCACTGGGAGTTTGGACCAGTGTCCTTCCTTCTCTTCTGTCACAGGAGGGCAGTGGAGCAAATGACTTCCCAGCTCTTTCCAGCTCGGACATTCTGAATCTAGAGTTTGGGAGGGGGAGGGACAGGCTTATAGAACTGTGGGGGCAGGAAGGTGTGGCCACTCAGGCACCCAAGAAGGGCCCTCAAGGGAACACAGGAATACACATGGCTGTTGACTCAAATCCACTCAGAAACGCTCAGTGACAGGAACCTCCAGGCCAGGAAACTGGGGCACCAAGAGGGGCTTATGTTGCAGCTTCATGTTGAGATGAAAGCTTTGTGCTAAATAAAATAAATAAGAACAGGCCCAAACAACTCAGCCTCCGGTGGGATTTGCGGGCCTGACATTATTGGGGGTGGATGAGACACTCTGCAGACTTTTATGGGTGGGAAAGTCAGTGTGCTTGCAGGGACTGAGGGTTTGGGCTTTACCTAGTGTGGTGGCCCACTCCTCTGTCCTCTCTTGCACTCCCCCTTTCTTTCTCTCAGCTGAGCAGATTACATAGTCCCTTCCAGGCTTGGGTGAGACTGGCCACTTGTGGCCTAGTGGGAAGGTCCCTGGATGGCCCAGCATCTCAGGTGGGGATGGCAGTCCTGCCTGAGAGCCATCCATGCCAGCCCCTGGGAAGAAGTTGAGGCCCAGCAGGCATTTCCCTAGGATGTGACTAGGGAAGTGTGAGTGTGCCAGGCCTGAGTCCCGCCACCGCTTCTGAGCTGAGCTTTTAGAACCTGGCTGTAGCCATTTGCTACACCAAGGACAAGGACAGGAGACTCTCATCGGGAGAAAAGAGAGAAGGAGAGGAGACAAAAGCCCGGCCCAATCCCTTTGCCACATGCCTCTAGGATGCCTGGCTCTGTGCTGATACAAAAGATGCCCAAGCAAGGGGAGCCCCCAGCACCCGCAGCTGCTTCCCGCTTGGGACTTGACCCATAATTATAATCCCTTTCCTTTGATTTTCTCTGCAAAAACAGCCGCATTCCAGCTACGCTTCCAGCTGAAAAAAAAAGCACTGTGTCAAGCTTAAGAGATTTATAAACATGGTGAAAAATCACAGACTTGTTTTCCTGCAGCTTGTTTCCCTAGGTGAGTGGAGGGAGGCGGGAGCGAGCACAGTGGAGACAAGATGATGAGGCCAGAAGTTGGAGCAGGCAGGGTACAGGAAAGCCCAGGACACCTGGGTATGCGTGGGCCAGGAGCTGAACATCAGCCAAGAATGTGACTCCACTGCCAAAAACATGGCTCGTGTCATCTCTGCTGGCACTAAGATAGCTCTGTACGTAGTGTGTAAGTATGATCTCTGTGTGCCCCGGGCTTCATCCAGGAAGGATTTACAGGCTGGGGTAAGCACAGAAGACAGAATGAGAGAGACAGTTGTCCTTCTGGACTCTGTGCTGACGAATGAGGGACTATTCCTTGGAGGGAGGACAGAGGTGTGGAGGTCACCAATCACAATTACTTCAGAGTATCACAGTTTCTGGAGCTGTCAGGAGCTCTTGAAGTCACCAGCACACTTACTTAAGGGTGCTTTGCTGCCCATGTTGCAGATGAAGCCTCTAGGTGACCCCAGGAGGGACTGGGAATTAGGACCCCGATTTGTACCCCTCGTTCGATTTGCAATCCTGCCTCCATCTAGACTCTAGGTTCTCAACCTTCCTAATGCCTCCTAATGTTGTGACCCTTTAATACAGTTCCTCATGTTGTGGTGACCCCCCCAACCATAAAATTATTTTCGTTGTTACTTCATAACTGTAATTTTGCTACTGTTATGAATCTTAGTGTAAATATCTGATATGCTGGATGTATTTTCGTTGTTACAAAGGGGTTGCCACCCACAGTTTGAGAACCGCTGATCTAGAGGGTGCTTTGGAATTAGATGCCCTTGGGGAAAACGTGGATCTGAGGCTCTGCTGTGTGGTGCCTCCTGCTGCGTCCTGAGACCTGGGGCGCTCCTCCCCAGGGAGCAGTGGGTGAGTCCAGCCCTGGAGAAGCTCTCAAGGGAGATGCCTGAGGGAACTAACTGCGTTTTGGCTGGAGTTACGAGGGGAAGGGTACTATGGCCGAGTTGACCTGTTGAAAGAGGCAAGACCTGGGCAGAGTCAGGAGCAGAGCTGGGTATAGAGGACAGGGTATGAGGAAATGCCTTCAGCCCCTTACTTCCCTCCCTGAAGTTTCACTTGGGATCCAAGGGTGCAGGGGCCCTGCTGGCAGCCTGATGTGATTGCTTCCCATGACGGGGGTCGGGAAGCCCTGCTTGCCTGGTAGAACCAGTACCTGGTGGCTCAGCACTCTGCAGATAGATGTCTTCCAGATCCTCTGAAAGGCTCTCCCATGCTGTGCTGCTGTCTCACTGCAGCACCTCCCACCCACCCATCACCAGCTGCCCAAGTTCATCATCCCTCCTCCTCCCAGCCCAGCATTGCCTGGGCTGCATCCTTAATGACCCCCTGCTGCCTCAGCCACTGCCTCAGCTGCTGCCTCTCAGGGCCTGGTTTCCTAATTGGAAAACTCACAGCCTGCATCCCACGGAAAAGCAATTCACTCAGGGGCCTAGGAAGCTCTTCTCAGAGTGTGTGGGGCTTCCTCCTGCC
>CAUYQV010082940.1:0-12215 GCA_963574575.1 Galagoides demidoff | reverse complement strand
TTCAACATAAGTACAATTTACAAATATAATACATTAAAAAAAATTATGTATAGGGCTGAGCCTGTGGCTCTAAGGAGCACCGGTCCACCTGGGCAACCTTGCCCAGAAGAGGAGTATGAAGTTTACATTAGCCTTTTCATTCCCTAATGAAGTTACATTAACCTCTTCATTCCCAAATGGAGTTACATTAACCTTTTCAGCAGCCGAAAACCGTGTATTCCCTTCCCATTCTCCTGCCCTTCCCTAGCTTGTCATGCATTCTTTCCAAAAATCGGAACTTTTTAAAAATGCCACAGGACGCAGGACAAAGTGTTAAAAATCCGGACTGCCCTGCCAAAAGCGGGATGTCTGGTCACCTTATTCTAAAAGTAAGATGTCTAATTTGTTCTAGTCCATCATCTGTTGTCAGCAACTTAGTATAATAAGAAATTAACCCTATTATCCTGCTAAAAAATATGCAAACTAAAGATCATTTATTTTCTTAAAATCCTTTTAGAAATTCAAAGGTTACTTCTTACTTCTGTGGTAAGACTAACAATAATTTGCCTATCTCTTTTTCTTGTTTGAATTATGCTCAAACACTAGCAGAATGGATCTTGGAGGTAGCATATCTGTTCTAGGAATTTTTTTAATTAAGATAAAATGACGATCTTGATTTTTCTTACTTATTTGTCAAGTTCTTCATCTTGGATTAAGAAGGTTTATATTTTAAAGACGTATAAATACGATTGCTTTCCTTGGCTACTATCTTCTGAACTTTGACTGTATACGAATATAGTCACTTTGTAAAGTTCTCCTCTTTAATATTCTTTCTGTCATGATTCAAAACTCATTCGAGAAATAGACAGTATGATATACAAAAAATGTGAATTATAATCAACATTTTTGCCATATAATTATATTAGCTTTTAAATATATATTCAAATTAAAGCATTTACTAAGTGCTTGCCAGTAGATCTAAAAAGATGCTGATTAAAGAATATATATATTATCAATTAAAAGATTTATATGCTACATAGCTGACTTATATTTATCTATTTAAATAGAATTTTTGTGTACATTTTATCTTTTTTTTTTTTTGAGACAGAGTCTCACTATGTCACTCTCAGTAGAGTGCTCTGGCATCACAGCTCACAGCAACCTTAAACTCTTGGGCTTAAGCAATTCTCTTGCCTCAGCCTCCCATGTAGCTGGGACTACAGACACCTGCCACAACAGCTGGTGATTTTTTTGTTACTGTTGTCATTGTTGGTTAGCTGGCCCAGGCCGGGTTCAAACTGTCCAACTTCAGTGTCTATGGCTGGCACAGAGACCACTGTGCTGCTATCAGGAGCCAAGCCATGTCTTCTGTTTAAAGAAAACAAAAATGAAGGCTCTTTGTAGCAGTTAGTACGACTCAACTTAAATCTATGTGGCCCGATTCAAAGACTTGTCTAGATTTTCTATTATTTGATCATCAAATAATTTTCACAACTTCATAGATTACCAGCACAATGATACCCATACACACACACATGTCAATGTAAGTCAGAATTAGTGCTAATTTATTGGTGGATACCAACAGTTGATCAATATTTAGAGAGTCATACCAAAAATTATATAAACAAATTATTAATATAATTAACGTGCTACAGAATTTAATAAAGGATTAAGAATTCTTAGAAATCTCTATCTCTCTAGGATGGAAAAGGTATAAATACTAGTCAAAAACAAGCAGGAGGGACAGAATCATTCTTCAAAGATTAACTGCTACCTGGAGTGACTTTTTAAAAATGTAAACTGTGCATATGTATAGCAAAGAATTTAACTTTGACCAGAATAAGGTCAAAGTTTGCCCTCAGCTCCTGGTAAGTAATCTTGATTTGTCTGGGGCCTCAGGCTAGGCAGAGAGGAACAATATGATTTAGGGTGGAAACTTTGGGCCTGGTAGTATCAGCTGACCTTAAAACTGAGATTTATGACAAATGTAATCAATCCCTCATGTTTATGCAACAGAGGTCCAACAAATACTCCACACACTGAGGCTCAGGTAAGTTTCTATGGTTGGTAATATTTTGCATGTATCTTCACATACTGTTGCTGGAAAAGTAACATATTCTGATGCCATGAGGAAGCATATAGTCTTCCCATACTCTGCTCTACGCACCTCTTCTTTTGCCTCTTTTAATCAGTATTTCTTACTTATAATAAACTGCTACTGTGATGAATATCATAGCTATCAATGAGTTCTGGGAGTCTTTATAGTGATCGATTGGGCCAGGTACAGTGGCTCACACCTGTAATCCCAACACTCTGGGAGGCTGAGGCAGGTGGATTGTCTGAGTGCAGGAGTTCAAGACCAGCCTGCACTCGAACGAGACCCCATCTCTAGAAATAGCCAGGCACTGTGGTGGGCATCTGTAGTCCCAGTTACTAGGGAGGCTGAGACAAGAGGATTGTTTGAGTCCAAAAGTCTGAGGTTGCTGTGAGTTATGTCAACATAGCACTCTACAGAGGGTGACAAAAAGATTCTGTCTCAAAAACAAAACCCCCAAAACTTTATCTAAGGATTGATCAAACCTTAGGGTGGCTTGAGAAACTGCCCAAATTTGCAGTTGATATCAGAAGAGAAATGATCTTGTATGGATTGTTTTCTCTAACTGTACTGTAGCCCAAACTGTCATAATTAGTGTCAGAAGTGAGACTGTGCAACATTGTGTGAATATTTCTCCCTTTAACTTTGTAGTTAGCAAAACTCCTGACAGTGTTTGTTGATATTTTTAAATATGACATACCTTTAAAAATCATATTATTTAACTTAATGTCAATACAACTACTATCTGGTTAAAAAGTGGCCCTTTTATGGCATAAATCCATCAAATAGTGCCAGGTAGTAAGAATCATAGATATGGCGACATTCTAGGTGTGCTGACTGCTTGCTCTGGTGTGAGACAAGTGAGAGGCTGCTTTTTGTCATCTGGGCTTAGTATCTCAGCATACTCAGTGTCTTAAACTGGGAGAACAGAATCCCAGAGGACCTCACTAATTAAATAGTATATTGTCAATGTTCATAGTAGAAATTTTTTGCATGTTACTAATCAGCAATTAGGAAGTTTCTGCTGAATGTAAGGAAGAGATTGGCCAAGTTCTGGAAGTGTAGATTAACCACGTTTTGGTATGAGTATGTCCAGATAAAGAAAAGATGTGTATGTCATAAACATGATTCTGGTGGGAAGGTCTCTCTGGCCTTCTTTGGACCAATAAGAGGATAAACACTCATCCTATGTGCTGTTTTATGCTTGAGCCATCACCTCAAAAAGAAACTATTGAAATAATAAACTATTGAATAATTGAAATATTCTGTTGCATTTACAAATTCATAAAAGAAAAATATATGATGCCTCATAAAATTGTTTCAATTAATAATTCTAATGGCTTGAATGACGGCCCTAATTTTGATAAAATTCCATGTGGAAGTGCCTCTCCCTATAGTGCTCACCAAAATCTCCTCATCCCTTTAGGTAACATAGTGAGTAGATTCGCCAGTTTATAAGGAAACTCTCTACTATTTAATGAAATCTTCAAAACGATGTTTGTAAATATTTGTGAACACACTTGACATGGGACTTTTTCTGACCACATGTCATATTTCATTAAAATTATTATTAATAACCTATTTTTTTTTCCTTTTATAAACAACTTAGATGGAAATTACATGTAAGAGAAAATGTTGTTTCTCATGTTTGGGGCATGATATTGCTGCCTGCCTGTTGGTAACGATTATGCTAAAGTGTTGTGGTTTTTATTATTATTATTACACTTTAGAAACAAGTACAAATATATGAGGTAAAATTGGCATTAAAAATATCACAGTTGGGTGGGTGAGGCTATGCTCCATTAATAAACAATGAGGTATTTAGTGGATTACAACAAAAAGTTACTTCTCATTCAGGCCTTATGTTCGAAGAAGGTCATTGCAGAGACACTGTCAAGTACCCAGTGTGACCACATCTCCACCACTTTGAATGACACCATCTGGATCACTCACCACTCATCAAAATAGTGTTTTAGATTTTCTTATCGTCAATCATGATGATAGGCAATATACTAATTGCATTGCACCATTTAGGTGTGGATTTGCCCAAACCTTCTCTTACCTCACACTTACTTACTTTCCATTGCATTTTATTTCTACAAGTGCACATAAGTGCTGATAGGCTGGTTTCAGTTTAGTATTGAGTACATGTGGTGTTTCTTTTTCTATTCTTGTACTACTTCACATAGAAGAAAGTTCTCCAGTTCCATCCAAGTTGTTACAAAAGATACTAACTCACCATTTTTTTAATGACTGAGTAGTACTTGATGGTGTACATATACCACATTTTATTAATCCTTCCAATAAGCGCTCATACCAAAAAGTCTCAAAGCAACAGATGCTGGCGTGGACCTAAGAGAAAGGAACATTCATTCGCTGTTGATGGGACTGCAAACTATACAACTTCTATGGAAAGTAGTATGGAAAAACTACAAAGAACTAAAAGTAGGCCTACCTTTTGATCCAACAATCCCACTACTAAGTATTTATCCCAAAAGCATTTCATCAAAAAGACTCTTATACTTGAATGTTTACTGAAGTAAAATTAACAATTGCAAGGATGAAGAAATATTTTAATTCCATTGAAAAGAGAATACAAAATATATACAAAGTTATTTTTCTCTCTCTTTTTATCACAGAAATCTCAGATAAATTTTCCTCATCAACTATTCAATAGAAAACCTATGGACTGCAAGACATGGAAGATTAAAATAACAAACTACTTCCAGGAAACAATGACATGGGCATTCAAATTCAAATACAAGCTTTGTAAGACGTGGTATATTGGAAGCTTCCAGGAAAGAAAGAAAATGCTGAGAGTGGTACTAACTGGGATCATCAACAAAGAAAAAAGAAAGAACAAAGAGAGAATGGTGGCAGGTTATAAATAAATATACAAAGTTGACATGTATATTGCTGATTGTCTAAGTGGCCATAGACCTATTGTTTTTCCTCACTGCCTTTGAAACATATAGATACAAATCATGCTACTGTAACTCCACATTAATTCATGTGTTCAACTATCAGATTGATGGACGCTGGGGTAAGATGGAAAATCTCATATAAGGAGTCCATTAAAATTGGCCTGAAATTTCAGGCATGTAGTAAACACAAGGACTTTGACCAATTTTTTTTTGTTGTTGTTGTTTACATTATTCTATGGTAGGGCTCACCTTGAATAGAAAGTAGAAAGAGATTTTGTTATTATTTGACCAATTAACATTGGTCTTTGGTATTGGATTGCTAGTATTGTGAGGGCAAAACAACATCAGAATTTCCTACCACTTTATCTCCATGGGATGTGCGTGGTATGAAGTTAATATTCAATGAATATTTTATGAGAGGATAATTGAACAGTGTAGGTTTACATGAAGTTTTAAATTTAGAGAGAGTGAAAAAATGGGATATATTCCAAGTCAAGTGAATTTCATATCTTTTAAAAATAGGCATTAATAAATACTTTCAAATATACCCAGGTTTACTGAAAGGAGAATTAAAAAAATAAAATAAAAGAGATGTTATAAATTATAACATTTAAGCTTGTATGTTACACACTATAATTACACACTGTAATGCCTATAAAATATAAATATAAGAAATACTCCCTTTCAGATTTATATTTTTCCCAATAAAAATTTAAAAGATGCTTCCAGTGCATTTTGTAAATGTTTAATTATGTGCTTAAATAGTTCCACTGGGGAGCAAATTATAATATTTTCTAATGTAATACTGCAAAGTGTACAAATTTGAATTATTAAGGTTGGCTATTTTATATAAGATTCTTCAGAGAGTTTCCATCTAAAATAATTTTCTTAGACTGTTGCAGCAGAACTAATTTTCTGCGCCTTGTAGAGCTTCTATCTTAGTTATAACTCTCTCTGATACATGGAGGGCTAAATAAACAAGAATAAGTGAAATACACATGTCCCCAGTGTGATTTCAGCAATTAGCTTCAAAGTCTCCCTCTACTAATTTTTATGGAAAATTCTTGCAAGTAATAATATCTACTGATTTAAGTTTTCACACCTTTTCCCTTCCCCTGCCAATCTCACTAACAAGCAGGGAGTAGAAATACTAACAAGGTGATAACTGTCCGAAAGGTGGACAGCGGGAAGAAGAAGGGGAAGCAGAAGCCTTGAATAATTGACAACCAGGATAATCAGCCCCCGCCTAATTACAGTCTACTGTATTCTACACGTAATTTAGAAACAAGTCGTATTATTATGGGTAGAGTTTGTTTCAGTATACAACTGGATATTGGCATGTCACAATCACAGTACATTTGTGATTACAGAAGTAATTTTCCCATATAATTTGAATATTTGGTTTTTTCCTTCTGAAAGACTTAGTGCCCATTAGACTCCTGTATAAAAGTTAATCTAAGGTAAT
The DNA here is from genome assembly GCA_963574575.1 of Galagoides demidoff. Lineage (NCBI taxonomy): Eukaryota > Metazoa > Chordata > Mammalia > Primates > Galagidae > Galagoides > Galagoides demidoff. Next base: position 5,752 of record CAUYQV010082940.1, on the reverse strand, counting down.
CCATAATTCTCTCCTAGCATTTAACAAGAAGTACATGAAAGATATTTAACAATCTTGCTATTTTGGCAGAAACTCAAAACAAACATATGTAACAGTTTTCAAGAGAAATATCAAGCAGGCAGTGCCAAATCAAGGCATTATATTTAGTTTGCTGTAAATAATATGGTGTTTGCACATACTCCATTCTGAGACTGGTCCTGTGTACTTTCTAAAATTAGTAGAATACAGGACAACACCTTTCTTGGAATCCAATTGTAACTCATTTTCTCACTGAAAACCATGTCCAAAGCAAATGGAAAGAATCTATCCTTTCAAATTAGAACTAACCAACGACAGTGATGCATAAGTAAAAGTATTTAAATTATTGAGTAAAATTTATCTAGAACATAAATATGTGAAAATTATGGTGTCTTAAAAATAGTCTGTTTCCATGCTTTTTTAAGATATCATCTGAGGTATATTTGTCAGGAGCAAAATTTCATACATAAAATGAAAAGATCCATTTGATGAACAGGAGAGAATCTGTTGGGATTTTTTTATTCAATGAAAATTAAATCTACTCAATATTTATTATTTATTTTACACAGGAAGAGAGGCACAACTTTACAGTTTGGAAGAGTCCATTTATGTGGAATTATTCTAATGATTTTGTATTTACTTTCATAGAATTTCTCTAAATAATTCAGGGATTAGAGATTGAAGACCAGCTAAAAAAGACAACTAAAGCGAGGGCCGAAAGTTGCATCATAAAAACACTGTATTATAGACAATCTTGTTGGATGAAATAAATGTTGAATTCAATCAGTTAGAATACCCCAAACTGACAATAAAGCAATAAATGTTTGAGGTGATGAATATGCTAATTGCCCTGATGTGATCATGACACATTATATACATAAATCAAATTACACTTTGTATCCCATGTACCATTATTACATGTCAACTAAAAATAAAAGAAAAACAAGAGTAGGAACAAAAGCCAACATTTAGTAATGGTGGGAACTTCTTCACTCTGCTAATAATATCTTTTACTGAATGAAACACATTTAAAAATATTTCCTCAGTAATCGTACATCATCTCCCTCTTCCTTTTCCCCAACACTTTTTTTCCCTAATTTTCTCACCTCTTTTTTTTTGGTGAAAGTACCTAGAAGAATACTTTTCGTGTGGCACATTCTCAGGAATGCCAGTCGCCTTTTCATTTTCCGCTGTGCTCAAAATTCAACTGGCATATTGTACTACTCTTTAAAAGGAAAGTTGACAACTGAGAAGATTCAGAGAAAAGTTACTATGTTAGAAATTTGTCACTGTTAACTGCCCAGCATCTGAATTATCTTCATCGTTTAACAAGATGTTAAAGGAGAAATTTTACCCAAACGATAATACATGACTGGTTAGATGATCATAAGCTTTCCAACTTCATTGAAGATATTAAAGAGAAAGGAATTGTAGAAAAGATTTTTAGTTTCACATGATTGCTGAGTTCTTGTTTCTCAAGGGGAGCATAAAACGTACCTACTTATCACCTCAGCCCTAAGGAGAGAGGAGTCGCTGCCAGAGCCCGGGTTGAATCTATTATGGTATTGGAAGTGACGGCATAAATTGAAGTAGGACTTCTCCTAATAAACATCAAAGATGAAAGCTCAGCTCTGTAACTCTTAACTCTGATGTGTAAACTAAAAAGGGGCTGTTGCCTTGGGCTAACCTGCCCTGTCAGGGTTTAGGAGGAAAAGGTTCTGTGCCTGTTTCCTCTGAAACAGATGCTGGCGGAGGAGAAAGAGAGTGAGGATATGGCTATTTTAGGCCCTGCCCACCCAGATAGGTAAACAGATTATAATCAATAGTAGCAAGAACCTGTAGGTATTGGCAAATTTCCTGAGCATTTGGGAGAAGTGAAAGAGGAGTACATTATCTACATTTACAAAACAGAATTAAAAAAAAAAAAACAGCAAGACTCTTCCTCAGCATTTGACTAAAGTGGTTTAGAGCCTCTGCAGGCGGGAAATGTGGAGATACAGGAGACAAAAAGTTTTTCCGTGGACTGACACTGACTTAAGTTTCCATTGCAATAGAACCATAGGAAAGTCCTATACATATCAAAAGCCACACATTATGCTAGGCCTCAGCTCTTCCTTGAGATGACCAGCTTCAACCAGCCCTAACTGCTTTAACTGTGCTGTAGTAAGTATTTCTCAGCTAATTGTAATCCTAAAATCTCACCTAACAGAGAATTATAATGTTATTAATACAGCATGCGTTGTATGAAGGCATATGCTGTACTGTGCATGCTTAATCTGTTCTATACGTGAACATGTGATGACATAATGAAAGATTTTTGCGTCTCTGACTGGAAAAGGCTTTAACGTAACATGATGGACAGGCTGTGCAGATTTTACTCTCTACAGATATCCTGTGCTCCCAGGATTGAGTACCTGGTATAAGTACCCTCCAATAAACTAATTTAACTCACAAAGCAGGACTTGTCTGAGTCATTTTTTGGTTTCTCTGGTCCTTCTCAGTTTGGAAGGTCATTTTTCTACAGTGTCCTAGGATTTTCCCAAAGCAAACATCCAATAATAAAAGACAAAGTGTTAGTTTATGTGTTGCTTAACTGCAGTACTATTTGAAGTTAAATGCCTCTCCAGTTCTCTTATGTTATAGGATTTTCACTGGAGATTAAAATAGGATGTAGGAAAGGATTAGCAATTTTCATAGGACTAAATTCTGCCCCCTGCCAAATTGGACACCAAATATTTAAATAGAGTAGCAAATATTTGGTAGTTTTCTTTCTTATGGGAGGTAGTTTCAAGGGGAAGATACTTTATCTTATGCCTGTGCCTTCATTTTTAAGAGACATACCAGATTCAAATTCCCACAAACTGCAAAAGAAAACCTATAATGTCAAACTCAGAGGACAAAAATTATGCACCAAAATATTTCCAAGGTTTTGGTTATTTAACTTGGAAAAAATACAGACTATGTGTGTGAATGAATGCTATACCAGCGAGGTAAGAAAATGATTTTCTGACATGATGAAATTAATATTAAATCACAACGTGTGGACATTCCGGATTAAGTAGTCTAAGTCGAGCATCTGAGAATGGTACGGAATGTTTGGTGAATTTGTTGAAACCTGGAATCAATAATAATTTATGATAAATGAGATTGAAATCATGCACATTCCTTAATAAAAAGTAAATGAAGAAGCATAAAGTTTTAAGGAAACCTGAATAATTGAATCAATTTCTGAATATTAACCTCATAACCACAGAATCACTTACCACTAGTGAAAAGAAGATCCAGAAGACAGTCTTTTAAATATATAGTTCTTGAAAAACAGGCTGTTTAGAGAAGAGACATAAGTTTACGAAAGAAAAACACTTTTATGGGTATGTTCTGGGGGCTAGAAAGGGCTTCCTGATTTCAGAAGTGACATAAGTCTGCCCAGTGGAGTGTTCTTCATTTCAGGACTCAAATCAGATCCAGTGGCAAGACTATGTGTAACTAAAATGAAGAGATTGCATAGAGGAAACCAAAATAACCTCAAAGTTAAGTTGTATAAACTTTCCTTTGGTCTTCCTATAAGTTATCATCTATAGCTATTTATTAGGTAATGTAACACTGAAGAAGGAAAGTAGACTTGGCTTTGAGCTACCGTTGATTTCTGGGGGGTCAGCCATTAACCCTGAAAGCCAAATGTCAATCTTCAGTGGTTATCTGCTAATGAAGTTTTACCCGAGATTTACTTCAGGTATGCTCATTGAGACCACAAATATTTTCATGTTAATTTTTTAAAATAATTTAAGTATATTTGGATTGTATAGTCATCATATATGAAACAATTTCTACATTGGTTCTTTAACCTATGAAGTGGAAGGTCTTGTATTTAAAAGTAATAATTTGCTGGGACCACGCCTATGATTTATCCTATAAGGGTACATGTGAATCTTTCTAAATGTCGAATATAAATGTCTTAATACAATTATGAGAATGAAATGATGGCCATTGTTGGCCAATTGGATGAAAGTATTTCAAATTGTATATGGAAATAACACACTGTATCCCATGGCAATATTAACATGCACAAATATGATTTAATAAAAAAAAAGAAAGTAATAATTTGAAATCGCCAGATATTTGCTTCTATAGTCAAGTTTTCAAAATAGAATTATAATCACTCTCAACGTTACTTTCTTCAAATTCCCTCAATTCTCAGTTTCCACATACCTAACATAGTTCTCAAGGATTGTGATCATATCCACATGCTACAGACTGTGTTTCCATGGCCTAGAGAGAAAGAATTATTAAGTACTTGTAGATGCCTTCCTAGGGCAGCAGATGGGAGATAAAGACAATACAGATTCAGGATTTCATTATTAAAATAGCAAAAAGCAAGAAAAGGAAATTTTAATGTATCTTATATTTCTACATTCTGAGATACAGGCATAATACTTCCTCTTTGGTTTCAGAGATAATTTATATCATACCCTATATGGATGTGGTATCCTATTAATTATCAGTAAACAGAAAAGCATTCATGAGAAACACTTGCATCTTAGTTGCCTGAAAATGGCCCTTACAGACCAATTCTAGTGAAGCATCAGCTCTCCTTTTTGCTGCCAGCCAAAGAGCTCAGCAACCCATCTCTTATCCTTGAGATACCCCTGGAGATAATGACAACACCACCCTTCTCTTCTCCCTCCTGCTGCAAATGCACACAACTGCAAAGGGCACATAACAAGCCCCCATCATGGTCTCTGTGAAGCCCCTCTCACTAGACTTGAGAAGAAATTAGGTACTATCACCTCATCTGTTGGATGAGTGAGGAACCTACTGCATATAAGCAATCATTTCTTACAATTCCTTTAGGATATATCACTTGTGGTATCTTGTTATATATATGGGCAGAAACTTTAATTTCAACATCCTGTTGCATATATGCAAAAATTTTTAAAGCATTACCTCAAATTTATTTTAAAAATTAACAGTAAATATGTACCATTTGATAGGCACAGAATATTAGTATATTAGATGATTCTTATAGTAATTATTATATTCATGCATAATACAACTTAGTAATAGTAGAACTTTTAGAAGTAGGCACGTGCTTTAGTTCAAATGTCTCTTCCAAATAGTTTCCCTAATACCGGTCTTGATCCCCTCAAATCCATTCTCCACAGAGCACCCAGTCATAGTTTCAGGTCACACTCTCAATCCCCGTAACCCGCTGACTACAACTGTTCCTTGTTATTGAAATAAAATCCAAGCTCTCTATCATAGGCCTGCACGATGTAGCCCTCCTCGCCTTCCTCACCCTGTTCCAGGTTCCTCTTTTCCTACCTAATTGTGCTCAGGCAAAAGTGCTCTCTTTCTGATCTCAGACAAATTGGCTCCTTACTTCTTTCTTTTCTTTTCTTTTTTTTTATTAAATGATAGCTGTGTACATTAATGCAATCATGGGGTAAAAGTGTGGTGTTTTCATATACAATTTGAAATATTTTCTTCCAACTGGTTAACATAGCCTTTGTGTCATTTTCTTAGTTATGGTGTTAAGACATTTATATTCTGCTCTTAGAAAGATTCACTTGAGACTTTGGATCTATTCTTCTTCCTCTTTGAAAAGCTCTTATCATATTCATGCTTCCTTCTTCTTGTTTTCTGCTCATTCTTTCACAACCTTCACTTTTCTTCACTTAACTTTAGTTTCCCTAAATACTCTCTTGATAACGTTATCTTAGCATCCAACTTACTT
>CAUYQV010082939.1:0-44871 GCA_963574575.1 Galagoides demidoff | reverse complement strand
GTATAGGAAGAACCCAAGTCTCAGAGGACTCAGGGAATGGGTGTTCTAACTAAAATGGAAATATTTGAGGAACCACCCTCCAAAATGAAATTTTGCATTGAACTCTGCAGAGAAAGCCTGAGAACTCCACCTGCCACATTGTCTCTGCTTACTTGGTGGTCCCTGAGCCCCTCTGATGTACCCTAGGACTCTACAAAACAATGTGTGAAGGTCAAGTCTCTAGAGGTGGTGCTGAGGCTTAAAAATTCATGAACTCAGGCATATAGGAAAAGAGGAACCATTTGTCTAAATCTGGAGAATGAATTTGGAGAATAAGATAGAAACACTGGTACGAAAACCAGAGCTTAATGTCAGGATCAGACATGGCTGACAACTCGGGGCTTCAGGGGGCTGAAGCTGCCGTCTATTGTAGGGGTTGGTTCTTGCCACTGGGCGGGGGTGGGCCTGCAAGGTGGGAGGCAAGTTTGGAAAGGAGTGAGGGGAGACAGGGGCTTCAGAGGTTTCAGATAACAACCATGGTTATTATCATGTCAGTTGCATCTATTTTAAACATGAATGAGATTTTTAAGGGATCTTTGATTCTTTAGCCTTCAAATAGAACCAGAGAGCTCATGATAAATTTCAAGGGTATAAATGAATGAGAGCATGAGAAATAAATGGATGGACAGTAAACACAGCCCTAATGTTATCCCCCTAAATGTTCTAGAGTCCTCACATGGCTTATAGTTTATCTTTTTGACAGCAGCAGGTAGCATTTTATGTCTTTTACTCTACAGAATTTTTGGCTGGAGAAGAAAGCTCAGGGATGATCTTGCCCACTGCTCTCCTTTTGGAATTGAGAAAACTGAAGCCTAAGGGTGTGAATAGGACATTCTCAATGGCGCGTGACTCAGGATATGAATCTAGCACTCATTCCGCAGAAAGGAATAAATAATATTTTAGCTATTTTCAGAAAACACTAGTAGATTTCCTCTAATGTATTCTCTCAGCTGATCACCAGGCGTTGCCATTTCTAAAGTTCATCTTAGCAGTTACAGCTGCCATCTGTGCAGCGGGAAAGAGTAAATTCACAGCTGGTTGCCCCAGGGTTTAGAAGCCCTGCCACTGGGTGGCAGTGTAGTGCAGCAGGAAAAACCGAAGTCCTAGTCCGACAAGCCTGGATTTGAAACCTGACTCTACACCTTGTAATGTGACCTTTGCCAGCTACTTATCCTCTCAAAGTCTCCATTTCTTCACATTTAAAATGGGGGTAACACAAACAACCGTCTTCAGGGTTGTTTGTGTGGACTGAATGTGATAACATATCTGAAAAAGCTGGTACAACATACACAATAACATACCAGATCTGCTTGCTGGTCTCATTATCACTGACTGACTAATACTCTGAGCCATTAACTGGAACAATGGTGACTTTTGAAAATAAACACGAGCTACGAATCGATTAATCAGTGCGTTTCTGTTTTAGAACATAGAACGTGCTGGGTGCTTTGCCAGCAAGATGCTTTGGGGAAGTTGAGGACAGGTGAGGTATTTGGCCCTGGCCAATGAGGATTTCCCTGGGTTCACTGTCAGCAGAGCTTGGGCTTGAGTAAGTTTTACTGGTAAATGATAAGCTTCATTAAACAGATGGTTGTCACACACCCACTTGTATTCTGTCTAGTTGTTGAAGAAGGCACAGCTCCTGCCTTCAAGGAGCTTATAATCCATATAGGAGTGGAGGGAGAAGTATAATAATAGTCACACTAGGACTGAATCACATCCATCCCCGAATAGCTCAGTGTCTGAGACTCAGGAGTGCTCAGTGAAGGTGAGGGAAGGGATGAATGAATGAACGAATGAATGATATACGGACCAGAAGAGACTTTCTAAGGAACTGAGAGTTCCACTGGCATAGCTGAGCTTCATCACTTAATGCTGTGACCTTGGACAAACTACTCAACCTCTGTGAGGCTGTGTTTCTTTCTCATCTGTAAGTGGAGGTGGTACCGCCTTTCCTCATTATTTCAGAATTGTGGTAAGCATCCAACCATAGTGACACTGATGTGCACTGCATAAAACTGTGCAATGTTTAATGAAGGTCATTCAAAGATTATTCAGAGAGAGAGAGGAAGTTTCGATACGATGACCATGTTTTGTGGTGGGCGTGCTATTTGTTTTAGCACATGTACGTTTTCATACCTACACATCCCCAGTGATTCTCCATTCTACAATGTCATCTGAAAAGCCACAACAAAGGACAGACCCAGGAACCTACCTTCACATTTCGGTGGTGAGCCTGTCCAGTGTCCAGATGGAGTACAGTCCAGTCTTTGTGGTCCGGATAAAGAAAATCCCTCATCACAGATGAATTGGCATGTGGATTTATAACTAGAAGCTCCAAGAGGTTGGACACAGGTCACTGTTCCGTTCTGAGGACTTAGCAACAGTGGGCAGCTGATGGCTGCCATGAGCATGGCAGAGGAGGAGAGAAGAGATGGGTTTAGAACTTGGCAAACTAAAATCAGCAGGGTGTGTGTGGGAGAGAGAGAGAGAGAGACCTCCTCAATATACAACAGCAGCCTTTGGCTAAAAATAATTGTTCAAATCTCATGATGCTTTATCACCAGTTAAAAGTTATGGGGTGCAAAATAGCAGCAGATTAGAGTTGATTAATATATTGTCATAATCTCCCACAAACAGCCTCAGAGGTGACTTTAAAAGGAAGCTGGGGTTCTGTTTGGGAAGAGAGTGGTGTGACTCATTTCAGTTGCTCCTGGACGGGAGTGGAAGGGATTGTTCCATTGTTGTCTTCTCCAGAAACGAGCCTGATGACCTTACCAGAAAACAATGCAAGCAGTGAATGGAGTCAAATACTTTCTCCTCCTTTCCCTGACAAGGTGGTGGGAAGAATCTGTGGAAATTCAGGCTCTGTTTCTTCATCAACACATCTCAGGACAACAACCTTCCTGAGCCTTGATTATTTCTCATTTGACATGGGGAAAAGTAGAACCCTTGCCTTGGAAGTTAATTCAATCATGTGTAAAAATTAAAGATATAATTAAAAAAATCATGGACATACAGTAGGTACATAATGTAATCAGCTGTCTGCAAATGCCAGCCACAAAAGACTCTACTTGGTTCACTTACCAAAAAAAAAATTAGGTTTCATAGGTCTTTGCCACAGTCTATACATGTAGAGTTGGAAGTGCTAGGGAACTTGCCTGGGTCAGAGATCATTCTGTGTGACTTTGACCAAGTCACTTAACCTCTCTGGGCTTCAGTATCTTCACCTTTAAAATGGGGAGATAGCAATATGGAGCTCCAGGATTTTTACTCTGATCAAAAGCAAAAACACTCTGCATGCAAATGTCAACAGCTGTGAAGATGTTCCTCTGTCAATTAACAAAACAATACAGCCCAGATGAAACACACTGATGTTTAAAAGTGAAGACTTAGTGGTTACCTGGTTTAGGGTATTTCTTCTCATTGTTTGACCTGGTTGAGCCAGGCCATGGCTTTAGACCAGAGATGGTGACAGTATAGCTGTCCAGGGGGCCACTTTTCGGCTACTGACCGGAATGGGCTGAAATTTCGAGAGCACCTTTCTCTTTTCATTCCTTCACCTCTCCTGCTGAACTCCCTCCAATCTGATCAGCTTGTCCAAACACCTCGTTATTTTCTGCCACTTGAAATGTCTTTCTGTATTAAGCGTGTATGTGGAGTGGGAGAGGGAACAGTTTAAGAAGCCTGTGGACTGTAAGGAGCGGGGGAAGAAGGGCTGTGAGTGAGGACCTCGGGGCCATGGGGCCCATTGCCAGCTCTTTTGTGGCTTTGACTTCTGCCAGCAGGGCGGGGTGTGGGGAGCATTAAAAAGGGAAATTGTCTGATAACACTCTCAAAAGTGTCACAACATGTAGTGGATTGCAAGCCTCATGGCACCTTCCTGCCCAGCCCACATTTCGGTATGTCGCTTGATGCCTACCCAACAACAGGAGGAGAAAGTTCAGTCGGAGTAAACAAAGAGCTAAAAGCAGAAGGGAACTGGAAGGTCACAGGAAGCCGTGGTGAGTGGCAACCTCCTTGCTGTGAAACGCCCCGGACAGTATGAAGCGATGAACTGTAATCTGTGCCCTGCGTGACCAAGGGTTGCCGGGACAAGTTCTGATCGCCGTGATAGCCCTCCTCACCGACTCCCAGCTCTTCCCAAAGGCTGAGAAAATTTGTAACGTCCCTGGGCTTCAGTGTAGTCAGGATAAGCACGAAGAGGGCAAAGTCACAGAACCACCCCGTTCTCCCAGACCCAGCTCTGAAGGTGCACCCAAACCCAATTCCAGTGGCTTGCCAGACTCTGATGCCAGGGGGTGGACATCCAGTTCTGCTGGTTCATTCATACACTCACTGTTGACCTGGCTCACCCGGGAGGTCCATGCACGTGTGTGCATGCTTGTGTGTGACCTAAATAGCAAGTGGTTTCCTCTTCATAAAAAATATCTATCTGCCTGATTCTGCTCAGATGTTGAAGGTCTGTACAAAGTGAAAGGCATAGGCATGGCAAATACTGTAGAAATGTCTAGTACTTTACCCATTTAATTTTCTTACTAAAAGTGTAAATTTATCATAAAATACCGATTGCATAGAGGGGAACATGAGCGGGGAAAACATTGGAAGAATTCATACCAGGATGATGTTCACAGTATCTGTTTTAGGGTGAGAGTATTTAACAGAATAATTTTTCATTTCTGTATTTTCTAATTTTTCTGTAGATGTTGTAAATGAGAATAGTGCTTTTTTTTCTTTCTTTTTATGAAGATAGAGTCCCACTCTGTTGCCAGAGCTAGAGTACAGTGGTGTCACCATAGCTCACTGCTGCCTCAAACTCCTGGGCCTTCTCAGATTCTCAGGTGGCTGGGATTATAGGTGTGTGCCACCTGTCACCATGCCGGGCTAATAGATCTTTGTAAAGGCAACATTTGCTATAAATGTAATAAAGAGTTTACTATACTGAAGAAAAAAGAATGCAAAATAAGAAAACACACATCTATCCTTCAGTTGACAAATAGATGAGAACCAGTTCTATTTCATACAGGATGCTACCCCATGGACAGAATACAGTGGCTTTTTATATCAAGTACGATGCAGGTAAATTCTTACACTGAATCTGAGAATCCTATAACCTCTAGTTCATAGAGTAGTCTTATCCTCTTCCTGTCACTCTCCACTTTATCCTAAGTATATTTCTCTGTCACACAGATCTTGAAGTATATTTGCAACTAGGACATATAAATTCGGCCTCCCCCTCCTCCATATTATTATCCCCAGTTGTTCCTCAGAGTAAAGTGTCATGTGGTCTTGGGACAACCATCTGAAGCAATTTTTGTTCTTCTGGTCTTTTTTCCAGATGCTATTTTTAGCCAGCTGAGAACAGTTCACTGGATTAGTGACAGGAGCCTTCCAGTCCTGGTCCTGATAAAGACCCTAACAAGCAGTTAGCAAGGGCCTTTCCCTGTGGCCATTCCCTCTGCCCAGTCCCTGAAGACATTTGCATTTGGGGTCTTCAGTTACGGGACGAAAGCATGAGTGAGAGTATTTATTAATTTCCCTGTCCAGTTCAAGGTGAACTCTACAGTTACCACCTTTAAAACACAGACTTTTAAAATACTGTCTGTGACTACATCTAAGCTGCTGGAAAGAATGGGCTCTTACCTTGGCATTCTGGGGTAACAGCGCTCCAGCTTCCGGAAGCCAAGCACTGTAGCACGCTCTCCCCAACCAGGTGCCAGCCTTCGTCACAGGTGAAGCCGCAGGTTGACTGGTACTGAAAGGCACCGAAGGGGTGGGAGCAGTTCATCCGAGCCTTGCTTGGAACCAGAAGATCTTGGCACTGCAAAGCTGAGTGATGAGAAAAGAGCAGTAAAGAAACAGGAATACGGGTGTCCTCACTGATTCGGACCCGGTAGCCCTTTCTTCTACCAAGAACAGGTATTCTTAAATGGGGCTTCCTTATCTTGGGAGATGAGAGGAGGGTCACTTAGTTACAATGGCACATCAAAGAGTCTATTAGGAAAACGCTAAATCATTATTGAGCCTTTTGGCAATGTGTGTCAATAATATTTACACCCATACTTTTGGACTTAAGAATCTATGCTAAGTATGTAATCCAGATGCATATAAAAGTCAATTCAGAGTTTTGTGTTTTGTTTTTTTTTTTAGACAGAGTCTCACTATGTTGCCCTCAGTAGAGTCCTGTGGCATCACAGCTCACAGCAACCTTCAACTCTTGGCCTTAAGCAATTCTCTTGCCTCAGCCTCCCAAGTAGTTGGGACTACAGGCACCTGTCACAATACCTGGCAATTTTTTGTTGCAATTGTCAGTGTAATTTTAGCTGGCCCAGGCTGGGTTCAAACCCACTAGCCTTGGTGTGTGTGGCTGGTGCCGTAACCACTGTGCTATGGGCACCAAGCCAATTCAGAGATTTTTTTTTTATTAAGACATTATTTGTAAGAGCAAAATACAGTATGGAAAACAAATATAAATGCCACTAATGAAAGTCAACTACGGTGAGTCCAGGAACGAGATATTAACAGTCATTAAAAATAATATAGTTCACTTTGGAAAGCTATAAGAGATGTCTCAATGAATAAAGTTAAATGAAAAAGCAGAATTAAAATTTTAATATGTTAGTCTGGAGGAATAGCGCTGCAGCTTACAGGTCTCAACTATATAAAAGAGATGATAATATATAAAGCAGGCCTTTCCTCACCTTTACAATGGTAATAATTGTAACTATCTCCTAGGTCAGACTAAATGAAATCCTAGAGAGTGCTTATTAAATGTTAGCTGCTATAATTATTATTAGTAGTAGCAGTGGTGGTGGTGGTATTAGAAGCAGCAGTAGCAGTATTATGGAGGCTGTCCATCAGAGGTAGACCTTACGGGCTAGAAGGTCTATACAGGGAGTTACTCAGCCCACGGCTCTGGATGCTTAAGAGACTGTCTAACTGTCTGCTCCGGACAATTAGCCATTTCCTTGCCTAGCAAAAAGATTGGCTCAGGTGATCCCTGATGGTTCCTTTTAAGTACATCTAAGGGCTCTTGGAACATCCACAGTACATCCCATTGCCCTCACTGGGTCTCAACAGCATGGTGCATGGCTGTTTATTCTGTCATGACCTTTTTTGTTCTGTTTTTCAATTTTTTTATTATGGGAAATATAGATAGCATAACATTGACCCTTTACCATGTCACCAATATTAAGCGCACAGTTCAGTGGCATCAAGTACATTCATGTTATTGCACAAGCCTCACCATCCAGCTCCAACACCCTTTTCATAATCTCAAACTGAAACTCTGTACCCATTAAACCATAATTCCCCTTTCTCCCCTCCCCCCAGCCCCTGACAACCACTGCTCTGCTTTCTGTCTCTGTGATTTTGAGGAACTCTAAGTTCCTCACTTAAGTGGAATCGTATAGTTTATGTGAGTGGCTCGTTACACTCAGTATAACGTCCTCAAGACTCACCCATGTTTGTAGCATAGGTCAGAATTTCCCTCCTTTTTGAGGCTGAATAATAATAATTACGTTGAATGTGTTGCCATATTTGCCTTACCCCATCATTCACTGATGGGAACGTTCATGCTTTCCTAGTTTAACTATTGTGACTAATGCTGCAACACAGGCGCACAGCTATCTCTTCCAGACCCTGCTTTCAAACCGCTGCCTCATTTTAAAATCAGGTATACATGGACCAACGAGAGTCAAGGGTTTTGGTAAACGAGAACATAAAATGTCCAAACTGTACTTCTGGAACTTGACTTCTAACGCTAATGACTCCCCTGCCTTGGTACTGTAAGAGCCAAATGTTGAAAAGCTGAAATATTGAAAGAGGAACATTTGTCACATCAAATACCTATGATTTATTAGGTAATATTATCCTCATCATTATTTTCCCTATAAAGCTTATGGGAATTTTAAAGTTGCTTCTACATATATAAATGATAGGAACCAGGGAGATAAGGCACCCCTGTTTTACAGAAAACACCCAGCCTCAGAGGCCCCAGTTTTACTGACAGGAAATGTCAGAACTGGACTAAGCACCTTGCCCGGCACGCTCCCTTTCCCCTGCTATTGCTTAGGCCCATTTGCTCCTCCCGCCACAGCCCCTTCAGGCCAGTGCAGCCTCACGTGTCAGTAGTGCAGCCCTCACCTTGACTATGGTCACATTGTGCCTGGGCCTGGCTTGGCCCACCCCTTCCTCCCTCCTGCCAGGCACACCCAGGGCCAGCACGTGCTAGGACTTACGATGAATAAATTCACCACTAGTGCCTAGGGCAGGTGCTGACACCTTCCATGAGCTGCAATGCTATGACTGTCACGGTACCTTGACAAACAGGGGCTGGCGCTGTCCACTGTCCCGAGTCAGTGCACTGAACTATGCCAGCTCCTCTCAGCTCGAAACCCTCCGCACAGCGGAAGCTACAGCTGGAGTTGTGCCGGAATTCTCCTGAGGACGGCGAGCAGTCCATGCTTCCGTGGACGGGACTCCCCAGTGGCTCACACGAAATGGCTAAATAGAAAAATCCCCTTCTGTAACTGGGTAACGGAAGGGCCCTGTTCTTCCTCAGAAAGACCTCCCTAGGATGATGCATTTTTCCTACCTGCATTGTCAGTGTGTTGAGAACCCCAAATCTTTCATTTTCCAAAGGGAAGCTGCCTGGCGCGCCTTTGCAGGCCCCTCTTTGCCTGGTTCACTCTCCCCTGCCTCTCAGGTCTCAGCCTAGCCTTCACTCGGGAAGCCCTCTCTGGGAGGAGCTTGGATGGACGCAAACGTATCCCAGTTCAGGTGTGGGAGCACCTCCAAAGTGCTCCCACAGCCCCTCTGTTCTTCTGTTACTATTCATACGCCACCGTCACTTTTTCTCATTCCACCCCTGTCTCCTGAAGGCTGTGATCAGTCACCGAGTTGTACTTCAAAGCTGAGCACGGTGTTTTCCACAGCAAAGGTCGTCATTCAGTATTTATTGACATGAGCTTAGCCAGGTGTCGCGGTGGGCACCTAGAGTCCCAGCTGCCTGGGAGGCTGAGACAAGAGGATCACTTGAACCCCGGAATTTGAGCTTGCTGTGAGCTATGATGATAGAGCAGCTATCCCAGCGTGACTGTGTGAGACACTGTCTCAACAACAACAACAAAAAAGACATCTATGAAATTGAATCTGGGCAGAGTAGACACAGAAAAAGCTCCCACGTAAAGGGCAAAAGCTGGGCTCTGTGTATTATTGTTGACATTACTACCGAGCCTGTAACACGATCCCAAATGGGCTTTGCCTCTGGAGCACAGGATATCATCCTAATTAGACTTCGCCTGCCAAGTGAGCGCAGCCCACATTGAGTTTCTGAGCACAATTAAGCCGGGAGTGACCTCAGTTCTGATGAAGATTGGTTTCCTCAGGCTCTTCCTTGATGAACCATTTCATCTCTAGGCTATTCTTGGGGCTTTGCAGAGTATACAGACCACTCTCTAACCCTGGGCTTTGACCTCTGGTTTTTACAGAATCAGGGCATTTAAAAATAAAAGATCTCTATTGATTCTTTCTTACCTTATAGATGGGAAGGTGAGGTTCAGAAATGTTAAGTGACTTCCCTGAACCCTCATGGCTTGACAGTAAAGAGAGAGCTGGGCTTGTCATCTAGGTCCAGTCTGGGAATTCTCTAACCCACCTTTAATTTCCTATTCTCTGATGACCCCTGTCTGCCTTATAAGTTGCGGGAGTGGGGCAGTTGCACAGAATTCAGTTTGGCGGTGTTATAATTGCCTGCCATTGCTTCACACACTTTTTTGATGTAATGTTCCTTTGTCCCTTTGTCAAAAGCTACTTCCAAAGACTATGGGGGACTCTCTCAGCCATTTTGGCTGCTGCTCTGACTGCCTCTCAAGTACAGAACATTGTCTCAGAGCTTGGATATGCAAGTGGGACAAGAAGGGAGGGAGAAAAGGAGCAGAAACACAAATGGAGCAAGCGCCCAGCTCTGTGCTGTGTACTGCAAACATGCTATTTAATTGTAATATGCTTAATTCTTACAAGAAACCTTGCAACTCTTAGCTCCATTTCACAGATGAGGAAACCATCGTTCCCAGAGGTTGAACAAGTTGCTTCAGTGTCTGAGCCTAAAAGAGGTCACCTTGACATCAAGAGCCCTTGCTTGGTCTTTCTACTGTGCCCAGACTCCTTCTTGGATAAACTGGGGGCTGCCAAACGAAAATCTTACCCTCACAGGCCGGCAAGGGCGCAGTCCACTGGCCAGAGCCAAGGCACTGGAGTGTGTCTGAACCGCTCACACGGTAGCCAGGCTGACACTGAAATTTACAGCTGGAGCCATATGTAAAGGCAGCCAATGGGTGAACACAGTCCATGGTTCCTTGTCTGGGGGCTTCCAGGGGCTGACACTGCACAGCTGGATAAAGAAGGAGAAAGGTATTAGGAAGGAGAAAAAAGCCCGCCCACAGCTGGAGACCTACAGTAGTACAGCTTCTGGGAATAGGGTTGAAACTAGGAAGAGGCAAGTGACCCATCCTCAGGGTGACCTGAATCCCTTAAAGATGCCGATTCCTCCAAGCTCCATTCAGTCTTAATGCCCTCTATTCACCATTCCTCGGTAAACCTGTCCTGGTACTCACGAATGCCAGTGCCATCCTTTCCCACCTTATGTGAAATTTATGAATAAGGCCATTCTGAAACTGTGGATTGTGAGTTTGGGGGAAGGGAGGACTTTTACATTTTATTTATAGTAAATTCAGCCTTTTGTTTTTCTAAAGTTTGACACAGTTTTCTCGTCCCAGACTAACACAATCTAGCCGGGGGCAGCTGGAAGGAGAGTTAAATTTTGGCAATTCAGGCTGATCAGTTTTATCTACAGGTCCAGCAAGATTGGGTGCAGTGGACACTATACATCCTGCACTACGGCCTGAAACCCACCTTTGCACACTGGTGCTGGGGCTGTCCACACCCCTGAGGCTATGCATTGCACCACCTCTGGCCCGACTAATGCAAATCCCTCTTTACAACTGAAGCTGCAGCTGGACTGGTACTGAAATGCTTCTGCAGAGTGAAGACAGGTCATGCTTCCTTGTTCAGGGGGCTTGAGGGGAGAGCACTGCACAGCTGAAAAAAGAACCACAGGACCATTGTGTGAGTTCCAGCACCCTGGCAGCCTCTGGTTTCTACAGCAGCTACACCTTCCCCAAGAGGCAGGCAGGCTACTGTGCTCCGTTGGTTAAATGAGACTGTCAGTTATGGTTTGAAAAGATCCAAACACCTTTTCTTCTCATTTAGAGAAGCACAAGTCGAGTGATCAAATTAATAGTACTCAATCTGTATACTCTGTTCACTCTGTAATTAATAAAGAGAAAGGGTCCCTTGGTAATGTTTTTGCCTGAGAATCAAGAAGAAAGATCGCTCTACAGATAGAAAATACCATGAAAATCAAAATTGGTGTTCGTCTGATCGACACGTACAGCGATAACCAGAATTTTCCATTTAACACAGATGCTCATTAGGCAGCCTGTCTGCCCTGTTTCCCCCACCCTCCAAATTTCAGTCAGCAGTGAGGCTGCAAAGAGTAAGGTCTACACACCTACACACTGTGGAGGCTTATTCGTCCAGGTTCCAGAAGCCAGGCAGCCCAGCTCGCTGGGCCCATTCAGTTGGAACCCTTCCTGGCAGTGGAAACTGCACCGTGAGTTGAAAGAGAAGCTTCCCAGGGGGTGGCTGCAGTTCACAAGGACGTGTGGTGGGAGGTGAAATTCTCCACACTCCCTGACTGCAGGAGACAAAATATTGATTCTTTTTTCATTGCAGATGTAAAGATGGTATTAGATTTGCTGACAGCTGGAATTATTTGTGTAACCCTCTGCACTCTAACTTTGTAAGCTTCCAACCTGAGCTGTCCATCTTCACTTGGCTCCTTTGTCTTTGCTGCCTCTCGGGAAATGTTCATTCTTTCACTGGTTTTTATGTCAAACGAGTAAACTCGTTGGCAAGAGTTCTCTTTGTTTTGCTTCCTTTGCTTTTCCCCTTTCTCTTTTGAAATTTTGTGAGTTATTATTTTCTCCAAGAATAAAAATGTTTTTATGCAGAAGGCGGGTCTAGGGGCAATTTGGGCAGAGCTGGCAGATGATAGGGGATGCCTAGGACTAGCCTATGCTCACTGGGGTGTCCGATGTGTGATCTACTTCCTGACATCACATCTGGCATAAGACCAGTAACCCAAATAATACTGGCAGGAGGGAAACCTCACCATATTCACATTCTGGCCCGTAGAAGCCAGGGTAGCAGGAGCAGGTGTGGTTCCCAATGGTCTCGATGCACTCCCCTTGGTTGCTGCAGGATGTGTCCTGGCAGGAGGCTGCATAGAAACAGAATCATGAACATGTGCAGGAGATGTGAAGAAAACCTGGATTCTTATGTTAAGCCACTCTCAGCCTCTCTCAGGTAGGACTGAGCTTGCCAGACTACCGAGAACCACGGTGTCATCTGGAGAGGCAAGGTGTTCTGTGCAGACGGCGTCACAGGAGTATCACACGGCTCTCATTTCATACTTGGTGTTTCCTAAGGGGGGCGTTGCTATGTGTGGACACAGAGGTGCAAATGGAGCCACTGACAGATGTGCGGACAAACAACCTTCTCTACATGGCACAAAATGCGTTGTGGTTTTCTAACCAAGAGCTGTGTTCATTGTGTTGAATTATCATGGAAGTCCTCATGCCACATGTTACAGCATAGAGGTTAGGAAATAGATGTGAGGGTCTATGTGTTGCACAAATAGGACCTGAATCCTGGCACTTCTTCCTGCTCACTATGTGGCCATAGCAAGTTACTTCTCTGAGCCCAGTTTATATAGTCAGGGCCCAGACCCTTCCACCTTTTGTTTGCTTTAAATCTGTGTCCACTGCCTGCCATATGGATGTTTGGCAGAGGAGCCCAGGAACAAAATGAGATGTTAAGACCTGCTCCAAGTCAAGGACAAACAACCCTAATAGGGGATTTTTCTCAAGCTAAACATGCCACAGGCTTAGAGGGTACAGACCATGGCTCACCTGCTAGGACCTCCGCACTTAGTCTGTGACACTCAGTGACAATAGACAAAGACTAGGGTTTCTTTCCTACCAAGAAGTCTTTGAGGGTATTTGTACTTGGTGGAGGATCAGTATTAGAGCGGATACTATGAAAGCACTGAGAATGTTTTCACTGATATTTTTTTGATGGAGTCATGGTTGGGGGCAAGGTCTGGGGCTGGACTGCTTCCTGGTGGTCATTCCCTCTGCACTAAGCCCTGGCCATGTGTTGGTCCACTTTGGGGTATGTTATAAGAGGAAATCCCTATGTCACAGAGAGGGTTGTGCCAGTGCTAGATGACTGCTGTTTCCTCTCAACTCTGAGATGAAATAATTCTATAAACCATGCAAACTTCTACAAGAGGAACTTCCCCCATGGCAGCCAGTGAGTTTGGTGCAGCGGCACTGAGGCATGTGAAAGGGTTCCAGGTAAAGAGAAGATGCAGGAGGCAATAGCAGTTGGTAGATGCAAGATTGGCCACATCTTCCATCCTATCCACCTTGCCCTAACCTTGACCCCACTAGTACCTTACAGTGATAATGATTCCCTGCCTTATGTTCTTAGAGCATATAAGTTTTGCCTTGATTGTGGCTTTCTGGGAATATCAGAATTCTAAAATTTTTTTTAAAAACCAGGCAATATTCTGTATTCTACCCCACTTTAGGGCTTCTGGGTGGGTTAGCAACTTGTCTATTCTTTTAGATGGATTTACAAGGAGGAGAATAATGATGATTCAGTGAACAAATCTCCTTTTTGATTATCTGGTTCTGAGGTCTAACCAAAATCCTGGCATGTAGAAAATTATTCCAAAAATACATAATCTCTCGTAGCAGTACACTGGAGAACTCTGTAATATGTATGTAATATGCCACGTGATATCAAAAGTGGTATTAACAATGGCTGGATACTTTCCAAAAAGCCCTCGTACATATCTATTTCTCATCTATTCCCACAGAGAATTGATGGTTCCCTCCATCCTTTACATTTTGGATGGCAAAATGTCAATCAATGGCAGCGGCTATGTGAAGTATTAACTTGGTAGGGATGGAGCCCATCTGTGATCAGGTGAAATCATTCTAATTCGTGATGTCTGCCATCCTTGCAGGTTAGAGGAATGGCATCACTTATGACAGTTATTTTCAATCTCTTTTCTATCTTGCCACTTTTTGGTAAGCTTTGTTGGGGAAGAATGCCTTGCAGAAATGGATATTGAAGGTTGGGTGAGGAGATAGAAAATCCGTGGCATATTGAAACAGCTATTGGTAGTCAAGATAATCTGATAAAGGACAGTTCTAGAGAGGCAGTGCCTAGAAAGAGCCAGCCGGGAGAGCAGTCAGATGAACAATATAATGCCCATCCTGGTCCGTGGATAAGTGGCCATTAATTAATTTGTATGTAAATAAGTTATTTATAAAATGAGATGTGACTACATGACAATGCATTCATGCATGTGCTTTCCCTAGCTAGGAGGTTTGGGTGAGGAGAGGGAAAATGTAGAAGGAATAAGCTGCGTATTCTGTTCCTAATGTGTGTTGTTGAAGGAGTCCAAGTGGGAGTGTTTAAAATCTGAAGAATTCAGAACAACATAGCAGAGTGCGGCCTGTGTAAGGAGATTTATCAAAGAAGGTCTAGAGTACTTAAGACTCATGCTCAGGACAATCCATACTCTCTCTCGCCACAGAGTTTGTGCACTACAAGGTACAGAAGGGACCTCAGATAGGAAGCAACATCAGAAAGATGGGATCAGCTCTGGCACCAAGCTCATGACTCCAGGAGGACCAAGCTTTCAGGTATGTCTGCTTCCTCTGGACCTGGGGGAACCGAGAGTCATATATACCCCCAAGATCTAACCTTCAGTTACTTCTTCCCTTTCCTGGCTCCTCCACCACCACTGACGTCCAAAGGATATGGACTTTGGATGTGTTATTGTAGACAAACTATAAAGCATTTGCTATCCTTAGTTATGGATTCAAATTGCTTCATAAAAATGCAAAGGAAAGAATGTGAGGGCATAGATGGCTAAAGCCCACCAATTTTATAGTCAACCCGAGTTTGAAACTGGCCCCACCATCAACTAGTTTAGAATCTTGGGCAGATCCCTGAAAAGCTTCTGAGCCTTTCCCTCATCTGCAAAACGAGGATAATAGAAGGAACTGATTAATGATGTGGTCATAAAGACTAAATACAACTAATAGGAAGGGACAAATGACACATGCAGTAAATGAACTAATAACAATGGCTGGAACACACCAGCATTCAAGAGATACCAGTTACAGCTGTGTCCCCCAGGGGCCAGGGCTAGTCTCTCTCAGTTTGTACTTTCTCTTACAGGAGGTCATTGTGGTAGAAAGAGGCCCCAGACCTGTAATTTAGGAGTCTGGTTTCCAGTCCTACCTTTGCTTGTCCTGCTCCACATGCAAAGTTTGGAGAAACCAAAATTTCTTGACTGTTCGTCAGTTACAAGATGAGAGGGGTGAGCCAGATGATATTAAATTCCCTGCTAGTTCAAACAGTCATTCTTCTCTAATCTTGGTCTTATATTTTTCAAAATACTCACTCATGCTGATTGATTAACAGTTTACTACTTGATTTCATGTCCCGGCCTTTGTGATTCCATGATATTGACCTAGCGGTTACAGTGGCCACCCAAGGAAGGTGTTTCTGTTTTTATTTTATTTTATCATTTTTTTTTTTTTTTGAGGCAGAATCTCATTCTGTCAACCTGGATTGAGTGCTGTGATGTCATAGCTCACAGCAACCTCAAACTCCTGGGTTCGAGTGATCATCTTGCCTCAGCATCCCGAGTTGTTGGGACTACAGGTGCCAGCCATACACCTGGCTAGTTTTTCTATTTTTAGTAGAGATGAGTTCTCTACTCTTGGTCAGACTGGTCTCAAACTCCTGAGCTCAGGCAGTCCACCCTCTTAGGCCTCCCACAGTGCTAGAATTACAGGTATGAGCCACATGCCAGCTTTGTTTTAATTTTAAATGCTCAAATTTCAGAGAGAGGAGACCTACCTTTGTAGCACAGGGCCAGCTTTCTTTTCCAGCAAGGTTCATCGTTCCACTTGCCAGGGGCTGACTCACTCTTAATGTAGATCTCCACACAGTCTTGGTTGTTCTTCTTGTTGTTGGGCTCATTGTCGGCCCAGTTCTCCGCCTCTGGGGTAAGAGTCTTATTGGTTCCCACCCAGGTCCACTTATTATTGATCTTTCGGATCCCAATCCAGTAATAAGAGCTGTAATAGGGGATGACGTCATTGAGGTAGGCTATCTCATTTTTATTCTGGATGGCCACTAAATCTGTGTATTCCTTCTTGCAGAATAGCCTGGAAAAATTCCATGAGTATGCTTTCGTACTATAGTGATAGGTCCACGCTTCCACTTCTTTCTGATTTGTTAGTTCTAGATTAAAGGAGAGCGAATGTCAGGTTGAGGAGGCTGTGATCAAATCAAGTACACTTCCCCATGGTCAGATGAGCCTTTGACCAGAAGATGAATACCCCAAACATGACTATTTTATGTCTAATGTGGTTGTTTGAAGGGGAAAGAGTGGTTTCCACCTTTCACTTGAAAGTGCACATGAATTCAAAATAGAAAAATAAAAATGCCTTCTTCTGAGGATACTTGGTATTAAAGATTTGGAATCATGAGGTATCAGAGTTAGAATGGACCTCTGAGGTCATGGAATTTGCGCTTCTCCTTTTACAAGTGAAGGACATATATTTGGTAATTTGCCCAAGGCCAAATTAGGTAACACACAAAATGTCTTAAGGGCAGGTTCTGTCCCTTCATGTGGCAAGTTAAGATGTTTTATGACCTAGGGTCAACCAGTTGGCCCAGCCGCATTGCCTGCTATGTTTGCCCCCTTTGCAAAATAGAACTCCCAGTTGTGTGTCTTTGCGTGTTCTCTCCGTGCTATCCTGGCTGCCCTCCCCTCCCATGCCTGGTAAACTTGACTCCTCTGCTTTCCATGACTTCTCTGGGTAGGCTCAGTGTTCTCTCCTCCAGGCCCCTGTGCACTTGGTCCCCACCTCCACCACCTTAATTGCCATGTGCCATGATGTCCACCTCTGCTAGATTGTGAATTCCTGATTTTTCTATTTTTACCTCTGGATCCTTAGCACCAAGCATAGAGTTTAACACCTAATAGACATTCGGTAAATGCTTAACTGAATGAAAACCAGGATTAGAAATCTGATATCTTGCCGTGCAATTTTATATTCATTCCATTCTCCTTGATCAATTATTCTACTTCCTCCATGTCTGCTTTCTCACTCATTAAGATAGGGCACAAACAGCCCTTCTTTATAAGTGTTTGCAATATCAAATGAAATAAAAAAAATTGCCCTTCAAAAGTATAAAGATGCTATGATGCAAATTATTGTTATCATAACCTCTAGGAGTTCACCCGGGGCAGAGGAGGCCAGTTCCCACATGGAGAGGTGTACAATGCAAGTAATCAGGCCTGGAAATGGCTCCCTTTCCTGTTTATAAAGGCTTGTTTCTATTCAACCCTCTCCTCTGCAGCCTGCATGAGGGCCAGCTGTGTTTGTACCTCCCTCACTGACACCTCCATAGCCTTGTTTTGCCTTACTTTACTCTGATATAGCCAGTGCTGCATTGTGACTTTCCCAAACTCTAGGCAATTTTATCTTTGTAGGACTCTTTCTCCATAATAATGTATTTAAAACTATTTTTTGCAACTGCTTTGGTATAAAGACAAATCTATTACTATATATATATTCAAACATTTTCTTTTACTTCAAAGAAAATTATTGTAAAAGAAATTCAACCATTTTTGTGAGTCCCTGAAATTATGGGCCCTGTGCCTAACTAATAAATTGGCCCTGAATATATCTGTTTAAGCTCTTTCTGAAACCTTTGCTACCACTATGATGGTGTTGTGTACATTTTCCTTCCAGTAATCTGGGCTTGGACAGTTTTCCTATGCTTCCCACAACAGGGTACATTCTTAACTTTTCCCAATTAGCTCTGGGCTCTACCCTAATTATACAGGGCTAAGTGAAGGGTTAGCATAAAGTTTACCAGAGATCAGGGCACTGAAGCAAAGGAGTTGGGTAGCACCAATGACAACTTGCTGGAATCTCTGGTTCCAGATGGCTTTGAAGCAGCTGGCCTGTAACAAGAAAGAAAAAACAACAACAAAATTCCTTTTAGTATCCATATACCACCAACATGGCCAAAAAGATCCTGGTTGATGACTATGTTGAGTTATAATTCTGCCTATTTCCACTAGGAGGATAGCTCAAGCCCTCCACTTCCTTCTTGCTTCTTACCCCTCTGCTTCTGAATCCTACTCTAGATGGACACTGTCACTGAGGGCAGAGTTCATTTCTTCATTCATTGAACAAATATCTATTGGGTACGTTGTGCCACCAATAGTTTTTTTAAGATATATTTTTAATATGTATGTAAGAAAGATACTAACACATGAAAAAAATACTAACACGTGAATATGACTGCCATTATTATGCAATAATCTCCTTTTAAAAAATGGCATATCATACCTAATAATAATAAAAAGTTCCATGACTGTTACTAAAAGTTACTACAGAACTTAAGCGGATATAATTCAGTACCAATTTATCTGTTAGGCATAGGCCTATGATACTTTCAGAGACTCACAAAAATAGTTGAATTTCTTTTATAATAATTTTCTTTGAAGTCAAAGAAAATGTTTTAATACCTGAGAACTCCCTGACCCACTCAAATACTGTCTAACCTATACTCTGTTTCCCAGAGTACCAAGTAATTATGCTATATTGTGTAATACATCTATTTGGTAATATTGATCTATATTTTATCTTGTTGTCTTTCCATTTCAGTGTTAATCTGTAATACTATTTAGTATTTTTTTTTTTTTTTGCAGTTTTTGGCCGGGGCTGGGTTTGAACCCACACCTCCCGTATATGGGGCCGGCACCCTACTCCTTGAGCCACAGGCACTGCCCCCATTTAGTATTTCTTAATATATATAGATCACCTTGGATCTATAGCAACTATTATTTTTTGTAAGCTCCCTTCTGTTGGAATTTAGTCAAATCTATGAACATTTAAAATGTTTTGGGTTTTTTGTTTGTTTTGTTCTGTTTGGGTTTTTTTCTTTTTTGTGTTTTTAAGACAGAGTCTCATTCTGTGGCTCTGGGGTTGAGTGCTGTATCATCATCATAGCTCACAGCGACCTCAAACTCCTGGGCTCAAGTGATCCTCTTGCCTCAGCTTCCTGAGTAACTGGGACTATAGGCACCTGCTATGACAGCTGGCTAATTTACCTATTTTTAGTAGAGACAGGCTCTGGTCTTACTCTTGCTCAGGCTGGCCTCAAACCCCTGGGATCAATCAGTCCACCCTCTTCAGCCTGCCAGAGTGAAGGGTGAGTCACCACCCCTGGTCCATTTGAAATGTCTTTAGACAAATAAATTCTGGAAATGCCCATCTTGTCCAACTTCTTTATGTTGCACTTGGAAAAAACTGAAGCTTAAAGCAGGCAGAATGGGGACTGGAGACCCCACTCTTGGCAAGGGAAAGCACCCCCAGAAAAAGGGGAAAATAAAAAAATAAGCTGAGCAAGGCAGAACAAAGAAAAGTCAGCCAGTTTACCTTAAAACCAGCCACTGCTAAATTTCTTATCTGAGCAGTTTCTGGGAAGCCTGGCCCTTAAGGAATTCAGCTTGCTGTTACCCCTGCTGCGTCTGTGAACACTCTAAAGAAATAATGGCGGCAGCGATTGCTGTGTGCAAGGCCTAGCAAGAAACATTAAGTAGGCCATCTCCTGCCCAGTCAACAGCCAAAGCAAATATCCATTGTGGAGATTTGTATTATGGTTGGGGCAGAGATCAAGGAAACAGCTTGAGCCCTGACATGTGGGTAAGAGAGCTCATATCCCTCATCACCAAGGAAGACCCTCTGTGGTAGCGATGAAAGGAAAATTCTTTTTTTCTCACCAATTCTTCAGAGGAAATTGACATCAGTGGTGGTTTACTGCACAGTGAACTAACAGGTATTAACAACCCCCCTAGGAATCTGCATGTGTGACCACAGACAGGAGGCTGCCCCCACACAAAGCTCAGGTTTCAGATTTCTCAAGACTGCTCAGACCCTAAAGTTGATGACTACAGAAACAATAAGAGCTGATATGCTTGCTCAGAGAAACTGCTGACGTCTTTGTTCCCTTCCTCAGCTTACCTTCTGGACTAATGAGCAAATAGCCTTCAATAAAAGCTGAGTGGAACAAACACTTGGGACCACTTGCTAGAACCCCATAAATAGGTGGTGATCCCCTGTGCTTCCCACCTTTGAAAATTCTATTCTGTGTGTCTGTCTCTTTGTCTCTCATCATTTCTAACTTCACACTTCTTCAGCTGACTGCTGCCACATCCACAGATCTTAATGGACCCTGCCCCCAGTGTGGGACCCCGACAGCTTAGAGCCTCTAAATAACAGGTTCAGAATGACAGCAGCACAGCCTGGTTCTGGAACAAGAGTTCTTTCCATTCTACCTTCTTACCTTTATCCATTTCCAGGCTCCAAGTGCAGGCTGTGTTGCTCATGACCACGTCTAGCTGCTGTACCTGTTCCCCTCTGAAGCCACCCCATTGTTACCACCAACATGAAAACAGTGCACCTGCCATGCAACTGCGGCTTTGCCACTCCTCCAACCAGGTCACCACCTAAAACTCCTTCTCTATGAAAATTCTGAATTGTCTCAATGAGAGTGCATGGGACGGTATGGGGTGATACATGTGTGCTTGCGTGTGTGCACATGCACTACCCAATACTGATTACTGACCAGATACTGGCAAAGACACAACTCAAATTAGTACAAGTTTCTCAGATAGTGGGAGAAGACTGGCATTCTTCCATCTAGCAGTTTCTTTGAATATTGGCTTTGATAAGTAGGCATATTTTGTGTTCTTATAACCTATGACATAAATCGGCTGCCTTTTTCAGGAACTATGATTAAACAGCATCATAATATTGTGTTATGGTGCTGTTTATCTGTACAGGAAGTAGGTTGACAATCCCTTAGTGGGGACTTCAACCCATTGTTCTCTTTGCATTGTGCTGTATCATCAGCTAATATTACTACCACATTTCTATTCAATACTCAGAAAGTACTATCCCAAGTGATGGAGCAGAAATCCTCAAACCAGGATGTGTTTGGTGTCCAACAAGAATGTTAATTAATTCTATATTCAGATTCTCAACTTTCACATGTATACTTTCCTAAAACCTGGCTGACTAAAATCATAACCTTCTCCTACTTGACAAAAGAAAATCATACTGTTGGGTGGCGCCTGTGGCTCAAAGGAGTAGAGCACCGGCCCCATATGCCGGAGGTGGCAGGTTCAAACCCAGCCCCGGCCAAAAAAAAAAAAAAAAGAAAATCATACTATTTACTAATCTAACTCTTGTTTATTATGGAAATTTGCCCCAACCCTAAAGCACACTGGTATACCACAGACAATTCAAAATATTGGTATAGCTATTAAGAATTGACTATTTCAAATGATAGTGTAACAGGTCCTTTTTTAAATACAGTGATTTTCATTTCTTTCCTTTTGTCAATTTTGAGACAGGACTCAATTAAGTTTTTAATTTTGACTAAATTTTGATGATAAATCACTATAAAATTTGGGGCATATGACTTAGAAGGAGTTCAAAGAATTGAGAGACATTGCTAAAATAAAACTTCCATTTCCATTTACTTAACCTCGAGAATGAAGTTCCTCAGTGTTTAAGATTGATGAGCTTGTTTTGTTGTTAAACAATATTCATTCATGGACATATGAATGAATAGGGGAAGAGACCCTCCTTTCATTTAGAGATGCATCTTCAATTTCATATTAAATATGAAAGTTTCAGTTACTTATCAAAACTTGTAGTTTATGTATGATAGTTTTTGTACTAAAAGTAGTTATGCTAACTCAATCAAAAAGAAAAAAATTTTTAACACAGAGACTTATGGTTTCAGAAAATTAAAATCTTTTAAATTATAGGCCAGGTGTGGTGGCTCACACCTTATAATCCTAGCACTCTGGGAGACTGAGGTGGGTGCATTGCCCTGAGCTCAGAGGTTTGAGACCAGCCTGAGCTAGAGTGAGACCCCGCCTCTACAAAAAAAAAAGCTAGGTGTTGTGGCGGGTACTTGTAGTCCCAGCTACTTGGGAGGCTGAGGCAAGAGAATCACTTCAGCCCAAGAGTTGGAGGTTGCTGTGAGCTATGATGACATGGCACTCTACTGAGGGCCACAAAGTGAGACTCTGTCTCAATAAAAACATAAATAGATAAATAAAAGGAGGAAAAGAAAATTAAAAAGAAAACTTCAAACTAAGACAATTGAAAGCCAATTGAAAGCAACATTTAAAAAAATTAAATTATAATTTATTTTTATTTTTGCAAAGAAGCACGACAGAGTAATGAAGAAAAGACTTTAAACTTAAAAATGTATTATATGAGGTTAAAATTATGTAGGGGAAGTAGAATATAAATAAGTACTAAGGGAGAGAAAATGAATAATGTAAAATGGCTTATTAAGAGCTTGCTTCTAGTTTCTTTTGGTGATGAGGATTATCAGATTATGCTAGTTAATTCCATTGCATAAACTTTAAGAAATTATATAATAGTTTTTTTTTTTAAAAGGTCAATCTTCATAATACATTGAAAATTCAATCCTTTCGTCTAAAATCTATGATGAAAAGTTTTAGCTTTCTATTTAGAAAGGTGTGAGAAGTTTCTTAGTCTTCTAGAATATTTTTAGAGATACAGAAGCTAAAATATTGCTGCTGGAGAGCACAGTGACGAAGGGACCCCAGTGTTTGCCTTTGAACCTGGGCTGGGTTTCTACTCAGGCGGATAGGAGGAATGCAGTGATTTTAAATTTAGTAGTACTCTTCCTGTGTACTTAGGAAGTGGTTTTCTCCCTGAACAAATTACTTCTAGGGGTTTCTCTGGCTTTGGGGCCAGCTCAGGGGGGAGTGTAGGAAGGGTGAGTAGGTAGGTGAGTCTCCTGAACCTCATCACCATGCCCAGTGTTACTCACCATTTCCCGTTTTGACTTGTTTAAACTTCAGTTAAGATTCAATTTAAACAAAATTTCTCGGCAAGCTGGTTTCAAACATTTTAAGGTTTTAGAGGACTGATAGGTATTTTTGATCATCCCCTGCTTTAACTTGACTGTAGTTTTCTGTTTGTTTTAATCACTAAATACTAGGAATCACCTTTTATAGATTATTTCAGAAGGTAGGCAACCATAAAGATTATTCCCAAATCAACTCAGCATTTCTCTGGCATTCTGCAGCTGGTCTCTTGGACCGTGAATGCTGGAGATGGGGTGGCTAAAAACTCCCCATCACTGAAACTCAATGAATTTAAACATTTTTTCCAAGCTTGACCACCTGAATGTAGATGGGGTTAACACAGTGATTCTTATTCTTGCAGGGCTCACGAACAACTCTCATAAAAGCCATGGTCAGATGTCTTCAAAAAATATACACTTGCAATTTTTTAGACAATTTCAAATGGTTCATGAGCACAGTAAGTCTATCCATGTCGAATGGATCCTAGGTTCAAATCTCTGTGTTAACTGTAAGGCAATACCTTGACTCACTGGTGACTGACAAGGGTTGGGAGTGGAGGTATGTAGGCTGGATGATGCTTAGAAATTAATTTTCCTCTGAAACTTACTGGGGATGGGTAGGCCTTTGTGTACCTGCTCCCGCTATGCAGAGCAGTCTTCAGGATGGTGCTGGATCTGGACTGCTAGAAAGGTAAGAACTCTGACCTGTGTTACTAACTTAAGTGTTGAAACAAGAGGAAATTCCTCCCTTGGGAAAGCAGCCACATGCTCTCCTAGTCTTTAATGTTCTCTGGCAGCCTGGTTCCAACTGGAGGTCACAGGAAGGACTCCAAGACTGGGTCATTTGAATAACATCCTGCTCCTGTGTAAACCTTCAGTAGGCATCGTGGTTATCTTTGATTTCTCTTTTTCCAGAGAACTAGAGTGATTGTTGGGTGAAGAAAGAAGTAGAGAGAAAGGAAGGAGCAAGCGTTTTTTCTTTGACCTTACATTTCACAGGAAGAGGTGACAGAAGCCAGTAGACTCCTGTCCCACAGATTCCCAGTGCCCTAAGTAGTTCACAACCTTGGCAAGAATCATGCCACAGAAAGGAGATACTGCTCTCCCACCTGCATGGTGGACCACAGCTTTGTACTTCCAGAAAGGCCAAATCAAGGTCGCTCACTCAATTCACACCCTCTGAGTGTGACTTTGAAAAGCTGTAGCACCAAAGGGAGTTCATATAATAAATGTACATTCTTACCAACAGGCAGTATCACTGACCTGAGCTCCCTCACCTGTTGCCCACTGAGACTTGGAAGTCTGTGATGGAAGACCAAGGGTTTCTCCCTTGTTTGGACCCTTCATATCAATCTGTCATCAAATTCTGTTCACTTTACCATCTGATGAAATACCTGGCCATTCCCTAAATTTCTATTTTACTGCCACACACTAGCTTGGACATAATCATTTCTTTCCAGACCAGGGCAGTCATCCTCTCATGCTAATGGGTCTCTTTTCCTCTAGATTATCTATGTCTAATTCTTTCTCTAAAATGCATTAAGATCGATATTCCTAATATAAAAATATGATCATACTACTTTCACTACTTAAAATCCTTCAGCTGTCTCCACTCCCTGAGCAATACATAGAAACCCTTCAATATGACACATGCAAGACCCTCCAAGACATGGCCTTTCCCTGTTTGTCTGTTCTTGTCTCTTACCATTACCCTTCAATCACCCCTGCCCCTTCCCCCACCATTCTACAATGCACGAAGACAAAACATCTCATAGTTCAGAACACACTGTGTGTTCCCTATGTTCTTATGCCCAGGGAACCCTCTTTTTCTATGTCTCCCTAGCTCTATAAGTTATGTCCTCCTCAAAGAAGCATTTCCTCCACACCAAGACAGGTGCTCCCTTAGTATTATCTGCATTTCCCCCCATCATTTATTTCAATAACTGTTAAGAGCCCGCAATGTGTCAGGCACTGTTCTCAGGACAAGAGATAAAATGCTGAAAATAGACAGAATTCCTGTCCTCATAGAATATATTTTCTAGCAAAGGAAACCAAGAAACAAATACTAATAAATGCACAACAGTATTCAACAAGTAAACATGAAAAATAAAAGGAGAGAGAAAGTATGATCTTGGTGTAGAGAATAAAAGTGGGGTTCCTTCACGGAGTGATTGAGTGGTTAGATAGGACAGAGGGTCAGGGTGGACATCTCCAAGGAGGTGAGGTTTAAGCTGAAAGCACAGTGACCACAGCAAGCCAACCAGTGAGAAGCAGGAGGAGGAGTATTAAAGGTAGGATAAAAAGCTAATTCAATGGCCTTGAGGTGGAAGCAACGTTTGCAGAGAAGAACATGAAGATGTTAGCGTGGCTGGAGTAAAACTAGTAGTGGGGAAAAGAGAAAGATCTCTCCAGGTTTGGGGTGCCAAAATAAGGGGATGACATTTTATTCTGAGTGCAATGAGAAGCCAGGGGACACTTTCAAGGGAAGTAGTAATGTGGTCTTACTGGTGTTGAAAATTGGGAGATCTGGGGCCAGAGACTATGAGTTTCAAATACCGTTCGTTGCCACGTGGAAGGGATGGAATTGCAGGTTTCTAAACAGGGGAGTATCATGCAAAGACACATCTAATTGTGATGTTTGTTGATGAGGTAGAAGCAGAGAGGCTGGATGACAAAAAGGAGAATGTGGTGGTCCCAGTGGGAGTTAGAGATGGCCTGGCTTGAGCAGGGGTCAACAGGGATGTGGAGAAGGAAGGTGGATACCAGAGTCATAGAGGCCTTGGAGCTATACAACTTGTTTGCAAAGCCCGGCTGTTACAAGACATGACAGCTGATGTAATATTAGTTCCCTGAAGTTTCTAGATGGTGGGAGTGGTGGTATATCATAGATATCTATAGACCCAGCTTAAAGTTAGAAAAGGAAACATAGGGAGAAAAACATCTCATACTCTTCCCCCCCGCTACTAGTTTTACTCCAGATGTGCTAACATCTTCATGTTCTTCTCACACTGTTTTCTCTAGGCCAAACAGCAAATTACAGATAAAGACAGGAAGGGGCCAGAACATCAACACGTAGGATCAAAGCATATACTCACAAACTTTTAGTGCTGGGTGCGATACCATGTACATAGAGTGACTGCTATGGTCTGAATGTTTGTGTGCCCCTCATGTTCATATGTTGAAACCTAATGCCCAATATGATAGTATTAGGAGACAGCATCTTTGGGATGTGATTAGATCACAAGAGTAGAACCATCTGTATGGGATTAATTTCCTTAATAAAAGAAACCCCAGAGGGCTGCCTTCACTCTTCTACTGCATGAGGATACAGCAAGAAGGCATTAGTCTATGAACTTGGAAGTGGGCCCTCACCAAATATGTCAGCATCTTGATCTTGGACTTCCCAGCTTCCAGAAGTGTGAGAATAAATTTCTGTTGTCTAAAAGCACCTCCGCCACCCCCATCTATGGTACTTTGTTACAATGACCCAAATGGACAAAGACAGTGGCCATATATTATGGTTTATCTAAGCCCCAGTTTATACCTGTTGTCTTGATGTAATAATAATAATTATTATTATTATTTTAAAGATAAGGTCTTTCTCTGCCACCCAGGCTGGCATGCAAAGGTGTGATCACAGATCGCTGCAGCCTTGAACTCTTGGGATTGGGTGATCCTCCTGCCTCAGCCTTTTGAGTAGCTGGGACCACAGGCAGACACCACCATGCCTGGCTTGGCATTATTATTAATAACATTTTTTTTTCTTCTCAGAAGTGTCCTGGTGGGGAATGAGCTAAAGCAACTAGACTGTGGTCTACTTCTCTCTTCATTCTTATGAGAATGGTTCCAGGAAAAAAAGCAAGTGACCTGGTTTAATCTCTTTGTAAACATGTTGGTGACTGGACCTCCTGGTAGACTAATAATATTTGATAGGAGAGTTTACATATGGAACGTTCTTAGTTGGATATCCCTGGTTTGGGATTCCCTATGGTCAACAAACCTAGACTCTATAGATTTATGAGGCATGATCCTAAAGAGGATTGTGTTAACTACACAACTCTCTGGGTATTAAATGGGGTGCATCATAACCTAAACACGTCCTGATGTGTGGGGTCATGCCAAAATCCTATAGAGAGACCTCATTGTGTTATTCCTCTGTGGATAATGTGGGAAGGGAGGCCCTGATTTTATTTTTGAAATTACTAATAAAGACTGATTTTGAGTAAGGTACAAAAAAAAAGGAATCAAAGTATATATTTAAATTAGCCTACTGATTGCCATTATTCAGGGTAACATATTAGCACTAAAAATAAAGTACTATACTTAAACATTTTTTAAAAGACTGCTAGATATAGCTGAGTTATATCTCTATGAAGGGTTTGCTTTGTATTTTGACTTCATAAAGTTTTTGTTTGGGGTAGGGGTCCTCAAACTTTTTAAACAGGGGACCAGTTCACTGTCCCTCAGACAGTTGGAGGGCCGGACTGCAGGCCCTGGGACAGGTCGGCTGCTGAGCAGGACAGGCAGTGGCAGCAAAAACACCTGGCAGGCCGAATGTGGCCCATGGGCCATAGTTTGAGGACTCTGGGTCTGGGGTTTCAGTCACAGGTGACATTCCTAGAAGACATGATGAGTTTCTTTATGAAACCACCATGCACCCACTCTCTAGGGCCAGGTAACAGGGTCTTTTCTTAGCACCACCTGTTATGAAGTAAATCATTTTGATTTTTGAGGCTCCATTAATAAGCTTCCACTTACAGAGCTCTGAAGGTGCACATTTTAAGAGCTAGAGGCCAGCCTAGTAGACATCTGAACCATTTAGTTGCATTTTTGAAAAATAGATTTTTGAAGGGAGGTGAAGAATTGGAAGCCACAGGTCTACAATGGTTAAAAGGTATAAAGGGAAGAGAGTCCAGAGGTTTCAATTCAGCCTCCTGAAACCTTGACTAACATTTAAACGTAAGTTCCCAACCAAGAATTTCTCCTCTAAGATCTATCTGATGAAAAACACCTCACCAGACAAACCTTAACCTTGTTTTCTCTGGGCCTAGAATTTCTTGAAGCCCCTTTCCGAAACTGAATCAGAATTTAGACAGTTTGAGGTTCCTGAATCTTAAGGGCTAACTGTGTTCAGAGAAAAAGGAAGAGGTCCTATTGGTGAAAAGAAAATTTGTTAAAGCCGGGAGTTCTTAGTACTTTATTGTAGGCTTCTAGCCTAGCTTCGGGGTGGGAACTGAGGAGCTTCTGAGCAGAAGACATAGGAGGCAGTGGAATCAGGTTCTTGCCCTGGATCCACACTGAGGTGGGAGAACCTCCTGTGGTTGTCTACAGAGGCTGGCATTTATGTGGGTGTTTGCATTTCCATCTGGGAAAGAGGAGTTGTAGCTTTCATTAGACTGTCAAAGAACTCCATGTTTATCTCTTTGCAACAGAGGAGGATACCAAAGAGAATAGAGAGAAAAGAGGAATAACTGTTCATTCATTGAAGTTGACCAATTCAGAAGTATGATATGCAAGAGGAGAGAAGTAATCCACATGCTTATGCCATCGTGGTTCAAACTTAGGACAGGCTCAAAGTCCTTCCTCTTCTCTTCCTCAGCCTCGTATGTTTGTTTTCCCCAACACAGAAAACCCTCCTTGCAAGTATTTGAAAACTGTGCTATAGAAAAGCAAAGAGGTGAGATGAGTCAAGCATAAGCACTACTTTTTCCTGGAGTCCCGGAGAAAAGTGCCCCCCAGACAGAGACCTGTCTTGTTCTTCCCTAGCCACAAAGTGCAGGATTCTGGACCACAGCACAGGGTGGGATGTTCTAGGAAAGTTGGTGATAACCTTAGAAGTAGCCAAACCACATTTATCTTATCTAGGGTGATGCTACTGAGTTTAAAATGCCTGGTTATCTTTGGATCTTCCAGGGACCCCACACTCCATTATACCCCAAGAATTCTCTCTTTCTTACAACAATAATAGCTAACATTTCCTAACCACTTAATATGGGCTGGGCTCAGATCTTAATGCTTCTCAATACAGTCTTATTTAATCCTCACAGTGACACCATACAATAAAGTATTATTATACCGATTTTACAAAAGGAAATGGAATGTCTTACAAGATTGAGGCATAGGACAGAAGTTGAAACTATGTGGATATTCCAGATCAGTCCCAGAAGACTCATGGGGCTCACAGAATGAATTAGGAGGGATAGGGATGAGAAATTGTAAACTGTGCAATTGTAAGCTTGTCCTCGGACATTGCTCAGCTGCATTGATCTGCCTTCCATTTGTTCCAGGGAGAAAAGCAATTCTAGGAAACAGGTGGCAAGTTTATCAAGATGTACCCTCAAAACTCCCTATAAGTTGTAGCAGGAAGAGTTGCAGCTATGGAGCCAGAGGACAGGACCCAGATCCTAACAGTGTACCCTAGGTGAAACACCTAGCCTCAGAAACTGCAACAGCTTTATTGATAAAATGGAAATAACCTCAACTCAAAAGGATGTTGGCAGGGTCAAAGTGGGCAGCAGGTTTAGAAGTACTCACAAACTCTAATGAGCTATTCACCAGAAAACTACATGTCAGTTGCTATGCCTTACTTTCCAAACCTTTACCTTCCCAGTTCAGCCTCCAAAAGACTTCAAGTCACTTCAGCCACTTCCCAAGCAAAAGAAAAATGAACTCACCATCTCCTCTGCGACTCTGCTGGTTTTCTGCCTTCTGTCCAACCCAGAATTCTTATAGTCTCGCCACCTCCCATCAGTGTCAGACTGTTTAGAAAACCAACTTCCTATTCACTTTCCAGAAATTTACCACAGCCCTTCCCATGAAGTTAGAAAGCTGATAATGCAGGAGCAGTGCTGGCAGCTAAGGGACGAGGGGTTGGGGATTGCTCCCTTCCATGAGAGACGGTCTGGAGACAGGGGCAAGTGTGAATCACTCCTGGACATCCCAGACTGAGCAATGCAGGACTGGTACCCACTCCCCCAGGGATCAGATTTCCTTTAATTATGATATGAGGCCCAAATTAAGGTCACACATTTGGAAAACGTGTTGTATTAATCATAATGTCCTACTGAAAATTTTCCAGTTCTTGTGAAAGGTCAGTGAATGATTACTATTCCAACAGCCTTCTGAAGGAAAGGAGCAAAAAATAGTAGCAAAAAATTATAAGTAGATAGAAAAGGAAAAACCCACTGAGGATTTTTCTGGCACTAGAGGAAGATTGTTGGTAATGGTCCTGAAATGGTACGTAAACAAGAATGGATCATTTGGAAACAAGCAACTCTGCTTCTTACCTCAGAAATAAAAAAGGATATAAAAATGAAAGGGTTCGTTTTCTTCTTCCCATGGAGCGTGCGGGACTAAAAAACTGTTGGCACAGTGGGTAAAAGGCTGTGTTGATTAACTGCCTGAGACTCAGCCTGGCTCCATCTCTGGCTAGCCATTAAACAAATTACTTAAACTCTCTATACCGCTGTTTTCTTAACTGTACAACAGACCGATAACTTCACAGGGTTGTTGTGAGATTAGATGAGTTAATATGTAGATGGTGCTTGAAATAATACCTGGCACACAGACGGTGTATGCTCAAAAAATGTTGGGTGTTATGAATGCAGTAAAATCCAGCATCAAGTATTTAGTATCAAGTCAGAAAGCCATAACTCCAATCTATCCTCTTGGAGTTCTGTTGTATGGGAGTGGATGTTACTCTTTATTCATTCCATGATGGTTGCAACTTGTAAATAGGTATTTCATAGATGGATTCAATGGAATAAAATGGAAACATCTGGAAGAAAGTCTAAAAGATGAATTAAGGTAGGTGAGGCTGTATTTGGACTTTGGGACCAAGAGGAAGGGATTAATTACACAGACATAGCAGAAAGGCTCATGAAGGAGGTGGCGATGAAGGAATGACCACAGGGGTTTAAGGGAAGTGGAGAGAGAGGAAAGAATGGGGAGCTTTGAGGTAGCACGATCCAGGGGTTCAGAGTCCACATCCTAAAGCCAGACTGCCGGCTAAAGCTGTGTGATTGGGAAAGTCATTGACCTCCTATACCTCAGTTTCCCCAGTTATGTGAATAAATAAGGATAATGCCTAGAAAGTTAGAACAATTAAATGAGTTTAAATGTTTGAAACAATAACAGCACACTGTAAGTGCAACATAATGCGAGCTATGGCTTTCATTTCTTTCTGTTTTATTTTTACTTCCCAGATGCTTCTTTCAGCATGGCCTCATTTTTAGAAAAAACTTTCTTAGCTAAGAATAAAGGAGGTTGCTATGTAGACTGATCGGTTCTCATGGATAATACATTGGATAATAAGTTTTATTGATCACAAGTCTGTTAAGTTTGATAATGTTAAATATTAGTGAACCTGAAGAAAGCAGAAAAAGATTCCTAGGGAGGTGACATCAGCAAGGTGGTGGAGTTGGAGACACCACTTCATCTTCCCATAAAAGTGAAATTGGATCCTCACCTCACACCATGTATGTAAATCAACTGAAGATGGTTTAAAGACTAAAATAAGCCCTGAAACTGTAAAGCTACTAGAAGAAAACATGGGTGATGGGTTACGACCACCAAAGCAGAGGCAACAAAAGCAAAAATAACAAGTGAGACGACGTGGAACTAAAAATCTTTAATGCAAAGGACACAATCAACAGAGTGAAGACAGAACCTATAAAGTAGGAGAAAATATTTAGAAACCATGTATCTGATAAGGGTTAATAGCTAAAATATGTAAAGAACTCCAACAACTCAATAGCAAAAAATCAAAAACTTGATTCAAAAATGGGCAAAGAACCTGAATAGATATTTCTCTGAAATACATATATACAAATGGCCAACAGTTATAATGAAAAATGTTTAACCTCACCAATCGAGAAAATGCAAATTAAAACCACAGTGAGGTATCACACTTGTTAGAATGGCTTTTACCAAAAGATGAAAGATAACAGGCATTGGCGAGGACGTAAAGAAAAGGGAGCACTGGAGCACTGTTAGTAGGAATGTAAATTGATGCAGACATTATGGAGATTTCCCCCACAATTAAAACTATGAAAATAGAACCATATGAGGTAATGTCACTACTGAGTATATACCCAGAGAAAATGAAATCAATATGCCAAAGAGATACTACCCTCCCATTTTTATGGCAGCATTCTTCATGATAACCAAAATAGAATATGGATTTAAATGTCTGTTGATGAATGAATGGGTAAAGAAAATGTAGAATAAACAATTGAGTACTGTTCATCATTATATAAAGAAAGAAATTGGCTCGGCACCTGTGGCTCAACCGACTAAGGCGCCAGCCACGTACACCTAAGGTGGCAGGTTCGAATCCCCAGCCCAGCCCGCCAAACAACAATGATGGCTGCAACCAAAAAATGGCCCGGCATTGTGGCGGGTGCCTGTGGTCCCAGCTACTTGGGAGGTGGAGGCAGGAGACTCGCTTGAGCCCAGGAGTTGGAGGTTGCTATGAGCTGTGATGCCATGGCACTCTACCCAGGGGTACAGCTTGAGGCTCCATCTCAAAAAAAATAAAGAAAGAAAGAAAGAAAGAAAGAAATCCTATCATCTTTGACAAAATGGATGAACCTAGAGGACATTATGTTAAATAAAATAATCCCGACACAGAAAGAAAAACACCCCATGATTTTACTTCTGTATGGAACCTGAAAACCTTGAACTCATAGAAGCAGAGAGTGGAAAGGTTGTTACCAGGGTCTGGGGGTAGGATGTAGAGATTAGAAGGATGGTGGTCACAGGACACAACATTCCAGTTGGAAGAATAAGCTCAAGAGACCTATTGTGCCACATGGTGACTATGGTTAATAGCAATGTATTATACACAGGTGGTAACCAACTGACAGTGGTTCAACTTATGATTCTTAACTTTATGATGGTGTGAAAGTGATAGCCAATCAGTATGGACTTATGATAGGGTTGCATCCAGATAAAGTCATCCTAAATTGAAAATATTATGGTGGGTATATCTGAATGTAACCCTATCATAGGTTGAAGAGCATCTGTACTTGAAAATTGCTAAATAGAGTTTGGTGTTTTAATCACCAAAAAAATGATAATTACATGAGGCATTGTTATCAGCTTAATTTTGCTACTCCACAAAGCATAGATGTGTCAAAGCATCATGTTAAACACCCGTAAATACATATAATTTTTATTTGACAATAACAAGTAAATTCATACGCACACACATACACATCCACCAAAAATTTAAAGAAAAAGAAAAGGAAGGATTTCTAAGAATAGGAATGGAAGGGAAAAAAACTATTTGAATTTGTTTAAAAGCTGTTCAAGGTGAATAGCATTTGTTTATATGGATATAATATATGTAGAAAATTTAGGTTGCTTCTAATTACATTGGGATTATTTTAATTATCATTAAAATATATAATTCCAATATAGTTTAATTAGTACTGTTATGTATTTGTCTCATATATATCCAGAGGTGCACAACCTGTGTTCTGTGGGCCACATGTGGATTGTTTAAGGCCTGTTTTGCTTATCTGTGGTATTGGCTGTTGCAGAAATTATGCACAGACCTTTCCTTTGTTCATCAGCTTTTGTTAGTATTTGTGTATTTAATGTGTGGCCTACAACACCTCTTTTTTCCCAATGTGCAGCAGAAACAGAAAAAGGATTGAACACCCCTGGTAGACTCTCTGAGAACTAAGAACCTTCTCTGTACTAATCTTTTATCTCCCAAAGTATCTAGCAAAGCGCAAACAGACACTCAGCAAACACTTAGTCATTGATCAGATTGATGACTCCAGGTAGACACAATAAGACAAAATGCTCTCTCCCATCTTCCTCTCTGAATTCTACTTATCTTATTACACTGGGACACTCACATACGTCAGAAACGTTTAAGACCCTTGCAGGCTCCTGGTAGTACATACGGTAGCTCTAAGGATTGAATAATGAGTGTAAACCTCACAGAGCTCACAGTTGTATTCTGGCAGGAAAAATCAGATATGAAATAAAAATCACACAAGTACATGCAGGAAGAAAAGAATGTGGTGCAATGAGAAAGGGTGACAGGAACTGGACTTGAAAAACATGGCCCTGAGAGAGTGGCTTTGGAGCTGAGGTCTGCGTGGGAGAACATGCTAGACCCGTCAAGACTCAGAGACTAGAAGCCCAGAGACAGCCATGGTGGTTGGAGGGCGGGAGAGGAAGCTGGAGAGATAAGGAGGGCCCTGGCCGGCTGGGTCCTGCAGGACGCATCAAGGCTGGGTTTTCACCATCTGTTGACTCAGAGCCGGGTCATTTCTCAGCAAAGTTCCAGCTGCCTAGCTGCTCCCTTTATTCAGAGAAGACCCAGCGAACTTTCCACATAATCAATGATAGAAGGTCATAATTGTTTTTAAAAAAGAATACCTAGCTTTTCCCCTCATCATTAATATAATATGTGCTTATTCTTAAAAAATTAAAAATTTAGAAAAGCATGAAGAAGGAAAAAAGACACGTACAATCTTCTTATACATTGTTTTAATATCTGCATTTCACATTTGATAATGTACTATGGCTTATTTTTGTTCTATTTACAACTAACAAAATCCCAAATATAGAAGTAGATAGAAGTATAGCCATCAACATGGAGTTACAGATACAGAGAGAAGATACAACATAAAGATGGTGAACAGAGGAGAACTTCAACCTCCCCACAGCTGGACTTCTCTTATCAAAACTTCCCAGAGAAATGGAGCTCTTCCGGCCTATTTGCCTGGAGTCTATCCCTTCCCTAATGTTCCCTCCCCTGGTCATGGGCAAAGATGTCAGCTTTCTTCATGGAGCTTTAGGAAGATGCCTTACACAATTTCATGAACTCTCCTTGCCAAAATTCCACTTGAATTGGTCTATGATGTTAAGCATTTCTTTGCTCTATTTTTATTTTATTTTATTTTATTTTATTTTATTTTATTTTATTTTTCAGACAGAGTCTCATTATGTCACCCTTGGTAGAGTGCTGTAGCATCAGAGCTCACATCAACCTCCAACTCTTGGGCTTAAGTGATTCTCTTGCAGCCTCCCAAGTAGCTGGGACTACAGGTGCCTGCCACAATGCCCAGCTGTTTTTTTGTCATAGTTGTCATTGTTGTTTAGCAAGCCCAGGCCGGGTTCAAACCTGCCTGCCTCGGTGTATGTGACCAGCACCCTAACCACTGAACTACAGCACTGAGCCATCTTTACTCGATTTTTTCCTCTCTAGTTTTTGAAAGGTAAGGAAAGGTAAGGAAATCAATCAGCTTAATGCCGATTCCCAACAGTAAACATGAACTTTGATGAAACGGTCCTCCCACATAACCTTACACAGAAATGGGATTGTGAGGAAATGCTGTACATTTCCATATTTATACCCACTGAGCCTCACCTGGGAATTCATTTTTGCTCATCCTGCACACCTCTGTGAGGGCCTGCTCTGTGCTTTGATCTAAAGGATATCCAGGACACACAAGGATGAATAAGACACAGTCCCTGTCCCGAAGGAGCTGGAAGACCAGTGGTGAGATGGGCATATAAATAGATAATTATAAACCATGCAGAGGAAGTGGTGCACACAGTCTTGTGCAAGGCCCATGAGAGGACGTGTGGCAGTCTGATGATGGGGTGGAAAGGCAGTCGGAAGGGTGCTGAGAGAGATAGCCATTGAACTGAGTAAAGTAGTTGAATTCTTTCGTGCAAGGTCAGTGGTTGGACATGTGCACTCAGAAAATGTTCTAAACTGTGCGGATGAATTAGGAAGTGGTTTTTCTCATTAACAGAATTCTCACCCCTCTGAAAGCATATTGTGTCTGGGTCCTTTGATTACGAGGAGGCTGTGATAACCACAAGAGGCTTATCACCTATAACTAGAACACTAGAAACACAGTTAAATGGGCGATGTATTCGTAAATCAACACCATCAATAGACTATTTAAGTCACTGAGGAAGTGAAGCAGAGATACTGTTATATTTACAAGCTACCATTATTGAGCGCTTATTTTTGGGTCAGACCCTGGCTAAGCGTTTTAAAGCCAGTATTTCATTTAATCCTCACAACAATCTTAGGAGGTAGGTCTCATTTGCACAAGTGGCCCATCGAATCTGTGCTTATATGATATGCATTTTATTAAAAAGGAAGTGAAGAATAAAGGGTTTGGTGTTTTGCTCAAGATGTCATGTTGATAAGTGGAAAAGATGGATTCAAATTCAAGTGCTCTGCTAATGTGGGAGTTTTTTCGTTCAACTCATTGAAAGGTGCTTTCTGAAAAGAAAAGAAGCCCTTCTGACTCTCTTGTCTTGGTTTTCTGGTGGATATTTTATGCCAGAAATCTCTGGTAATTAAAGATGAAGTAAGAGCTAATGTGTATCAAGGTAATCTTTGACATGTGCCAGCACAGTCACATCATGTCTCAGGGCAAGGTATTCTGTTACTGAGTCTGCTTGGATTTAAAGTCGCGTTGAATATAAAGGGAAGTTTTAGGGAACATGTTTCTGATCAGGGAGGGTGAGATAAACATGAAAATGCCCCAATTCAGAGGGAAAAAGCACTAGGTTGGATAGGAAATAGAACAGGCTGATTTCCTAGTCCCCCTCTCCTCCAGTTACAAACTGTAGATTATACGGTTCAGAGTTTCCTGAGACCTTCCTAGTTCACTTACCCTGCTGTTTCCCATGAGCAATGTGATAAAATATTAAAGAGCTGATAATATTTGCACAGGATAATTTGTCTTCTCTTGATGGATTCAAGGGAAAGGTTACCTGTGATGGCAATGGTGCCAGATCTCCGTAACCACTCATTTCTTTAGAAATGCATCTCTGAAATTACACGCAAATATCAAATTTATAGAAACATGCATACCATTTTTTCACTGAAAAAATTTTAATAAAATGAATAATGTTAAAAAGTTTTATCTAATAGATGGGCATTGTGGCGGGCGCCCGTAGTCCCAGCTACTCAGGAAGCTGAGGCAAGAGAATCACCTAAGCCCAGGAGTTGGAGGTTGCTGTGAGCTGTGTGACACCACAGCACTCTACTGAGGGTGATAAAGTGAGACTCTGTCTCTAAAAAAAAAAAAAAAAAGGTTTTATCTTATAGAGCCCATTGATTAGCCAAACTTATACTGAGGCTGATAATGACCTCATTATTCTTTCTTTTTTTTTTTTTTTTGTAGTTTTTGACCAGGGCTGGGTTTGAACCCACCACCTTTGGTATATGGGGCTGGCACCCTACTCCTTGAGCCACAGGTGCCACCCTGACTTCATTATTCTTTAGGTCTCTTTCCTCCACAGTGTTCTAGAGCCAAGACAACAAAAGATAAAATTAAGAATATAAATCAAGCATTCAGAGACATGGCCTGTGGTTCAGAAAAATCTTTCTCCATTCAATTAAACAAAAATAATCAACTCAAAATGGGTAAGAGACCTAAACATAAGACCTAAAACCATGAAATTCCTGGAATAAAACATAGGGGGAAAGCTCTTTAACATTCACCTTGGCAATAACTCTTTGGATGTGATACGAAACAATCCGGCTACAAAATCAAAAATAAGTAAGTGGGATACATAAAGCTGAAAAGTTTCCGTACAGCAAAGGAAAATGATTAAGATGAAAAGACAGCTTGTAAGTTACAAAAAAAAAAAATTTGAAAAGCATTATCTGATGAGGAACAATATCTAAAATATATAAGGAACGCACACAAATCAATAGCGGAAAAACAAGTAACCTAATTAGAAAGCAGGAAAAGGATCTGAATAAACTTATCTATAAATAAGTCATAAAAATGGCCAGCAGGTGTATGAAAACACGCTCAAATCAATAATCATCAGGGAAACACAAATCAAAACCACTGTGAGATATCGCCTTATACCTACTAGATGGCTGTTTCCAAAAAGCTAAGAGATAACAAGGGTGATGAGGGTGTGGAGGAAAGGGAATCCTTGTACAAAAACTTCTTGTTTAATACAGCATTTAGCAATCTATGTGATAAGACCTCTCGGACCAGCATCCTCAACGTAACAGCAACACCAACAACACCATATTGATTCTTTCCTTGTTGTAAGGCTTTGTTCTAGGTCTGGTAACTTCACGAAAATCTGAGACTCAGTTTGCTGGATCTTTAGTCTAGTTGGAGATACAGGCTGGCCACAGAGACACACCTGCATCCCTGTACAGGTGATGAAAACCACCAGTGTTCATGGAAAGAGTGAGACACTCAAGACACCCAGAACAGAGGACACAAGGAGCATGTCTTGTGCTTTCTGCCCAAACCCACAGGTCCAGGTAAAGTCAGCAGCCTCCCCTGTGGCTGTGAATTCCCCTAAACAGCTAAGTCTATTATTTCTCCATGTGCTAATATTTATTAGGTTTTGGAAATTGAACAACTTTAGCTCAGGCAGACAGAAATTGCAGGGGAGAAATATGAATCCATTCCATGCTTCTTCCCCACACATACACTGCATGTCCACTGTAAAAATATAGAAGTATATTCATGGAGATAGAACCAGTTGGACATAAGAAGTAGCTTTCTTAGAAACAAGACAAAGTAATTTATAATTACCCTGAAAAGAACTGTGTATTTTACAAATGAATGACCAATTGGCTATTTGTCCAATATACTATGCCAGAAAACACTGGACTAGGCTAATCACTAACAGTTTGTTACTACATAATAAAAAAGGCAAAAACCCATAAAAATGTATGTATGCAGGTATATAAAAGAGTGCTATTTTTAACTTTACGAATTTGGTGAATACAGAATACTTGCCCCTTTTATAGGTTCCCAGGAATTACATTTTCTGCACAGACATGCACATGGGTGACAGTTTCTCCACTGCAGGGAACAAGCTCTGATACTCGATAATAGTCAAGTCAAGTTATGTTCAATTTACTGACTCTGAGATATTCACTCTTCCAAATATATCAACGCGGTGCAGTGTTCTTTGCCTGTAACAACCACTGCTTCTCCACGCCTTAGTGAGGCTGGCATTCTCTACACAAACCCTGGTAG
The DNA here is from genome assembly GCA_963574575.1 of Galagoides demidoff. Classification (NCBI taxonomy): domain Eukaryota; kingdom Metazoa; phylum Chordata; class Mammalia; order Primates; family Galagidae; genus Galagoides; species Galagoides demidoff. The sequence continues at coordinate 5,668 of CAUYQV010082939.1, read as the reverse complement.
ACCATACCTCCTAAAATGTCCTCACAATCCAGACCCCTACACCCATGTTCTCACCCCATCACGCATAAGGTATGGGTGCTACTCATTACCCAACGTTTCATTTCATTTGAACAAAAATACAATAGACTGAAGAAATACTAGATTTCTTTTCAGATAGATTAGAAAGTATATTTTTGGAAATGATTTCCAGAGCAGTATTTCTGCTCTGAAGTTGGGATTAAGAAGAGTCTCCCTGTGCCATCTAGTCCAGTGGGTTCTTACAGCATATGCCATTCTCCAGGCGTAAATAGAACACAGGCAACTTTAATTGCACCTACCACCAGGCACAGTGCCCTTGAGGGAGTCCCCCAAATGGATAGGTAGTTTTGAATAGATTTCAAAATTGACGTATCTGCTTAAAAATGGTTTCCTCTTCTAACAAATATCTTGGTATCAAACTATGTAGTTTATTGAAATACATATAAACTCCAACAGCGACATTAAACAATGGATTATAATAAAAATAAAGAAACGGAAAAATAGCAGCTATATAAAGTCACTTAGCTGGAAGTAATCAAACCAAGTCTAGTTTTTTAATCCTCACATAATTCTATGATCCTGGCTCCCGATAAGAGGGAATTGTCTTACCAAGAGGCATGATAGTCTCCTAGGGATTTACCGTCCTTTGAACAATGAAGAGGCAGGAAAAGGCATCACTGGAGATTTGAATTTGGGTGACTTGTTTGTACTTAAACTTGGCTTAATCAGTTTTCTCTTTGTGTAACTAGAGTTTATTGTTTTCCTTTTTTTAATTTCTTTGTCACCCTTGGTAGAGCGGCGCCACAGCTCACTGAAACCTCAAACTCTTGGGCTTACACGATTCTCTTGCCCCAGCCTCCCAAGTAGCTGGGACTACAGGTGCCAGCCATAACACCCAGCTATTTTTTCCTGCAGTTGTCATTGTTGTTTAGCTGGCTTGGGCCAGGTTCGAACCCACCAGCCTCAGTGTATGTGGCTGGCACCATAACCACTGTGCTATGGGCACTGAGCCTGTTTTACTTTTTGTTAATAAGATAAAACTTTTAAATTTTATAACTCATCTGCTAATGCAATTAATAAAAACAAGTGTCCAGAATGGTCCTTTTCTAAAATAAAAAGTATAAAAGTAATACAGTCTCTTCTAAAATTTTTATACCATCCTGGAAGTCATAAAGAGCAAATAAAAATCATCCACTACATCACCCCACCCCAAACAACTACTATTGATATATTAGAATGCATTTCAAATTTTTAATTCATATGTTCACAAATAAATTTCAATAAAAAGAAGTATAAATTTTATTTTCGATTTTAGTTTTTTAAGCCAAACCATATATTGAAGACATCTTTTTATGTTAAATAAAGTTCTATATCGTCCTTTGTAATAGCTACATAATATTCCATTATGTAATGTACCCTAATTTGTTTTAAATATTATATATTGTGACAATGCTATTTATAAGTTCTTGCAATCATATCCAACACTGGAAAACATTCTAGGATATTTATTTTTGCCTATATTTGTCCCTTTTCTCCAGGAAAATTACTGAAAGTGGATTTACTAAATCAAAGTATATGTGTGCTTAAAATATTGACAGATATTACTTAATTTCCCTCCAAGTAAAAGTACATATTTGAACTCTTGTCAATAGTTAATGATAGTGACTATTCCCCTACTCCTCCAACACGCAGCTTTGTTGATTCTAGAAACTCAGCCAAGCCGGTAGAGAATAACAAGAAAGAATCTCATTTTTTTCTAACCTAAATTACTATGGAGCTCACTTACATGTAATATTTCAAGAAGGAACACATAAAATCAGGACATTGTGTAAAGATGTCCCTGTATGGTACCTCTTGCCACTTCACAGTTTGGGTACAGTCATCAGCCATAAAGCCTGAAATGTTGGCAGGCTCATCAAAGGCAAGAAATAAATGAAGGGCTTCTGGTTTCTATTCCAGCATGGAAGAAGCTTTGAAGTCAAAATTCCCTCCTAACAACAAGGAAAAAGCTGAACAAACTGAAATGTCAAAAAAAATTTCTTACATCCCCAAGAGATGTGAGGTCACAGCGCAAATTACTGTCCCTCAAACTGAAGGGGCTCATCGGAAAATATGGAAAACCACAGCCTCCATGGGAAGCAGTGCTGGATGTATCATGCGAGGCTATCAATAAAAAATTATGAGACAGATTAAAAAGAAAAAGACATAGTTGGAAAAGACAGACAAGCATCAGAACCAGACTCAGATACAGCAGGGAACTGGAATCATCCAAACTATCAGGAATTTAAAACAACTGCATGGTAAGGGTTCTAATGGACAAAGTGGACATCGTGCAAGAACAGATGGGCACTGTAAGAACAGAGATGGGAAGTTTAAGAAAGGACCAAAAGGAAATGCTAGAAATGAAAAGCACAGTGGGCTCAGTGTCTGTGGCTCAATCAGCTAAGGCGCCAGCCACGTACACCTGAGCCGGTGGGTTCAAATCCAGCCTGGGCCTGCCAAACAACAATGACGGCTGCAACCAAAAACCAGCCAGGCATTGTGGCAGGCACCTGTGGTCCCAGCTACTTGGGAGGTAGAGGCAGGAGATTCACTTGAGCCCAGGAGTTGGAGGTTGCTGTGAGCTGTGATGCCGTAGCACTCTACCCAGGGTGACAGCTTGAGGCTCTGTCTCAAAAAGAAAAAAAAGATTGGAAAAGCACGGTGACAGAAATGAAGAACACCTTTGATGGGCTTATTAGTAGACTGGACACAGATTGGGGAGGAATCTCTGTGGCTGAGGAGATCTCAGTAGAAACCTCCAGTTTTAAAAAGTAAAAACCACAGAGACTAAAAATTAAAAAAAAAGACAGCCTCCGGGACAGCCAGAGAAGATGTAACCTGTGCATAATGGGAATACCAAGAGAAGAAGGCGAAAAAGGGAAGGAGTAAAGGAAATGTCTGAAATAATCATGGCTGATCATTTTCCCCACATTAATGCCAGATGGCTGATCTAGGAAGAAGCGCGGAGAGCAGCAAGCAGAATAAATGCCTCCCCAGATGCCCTGGGCATTTCATTTTCAAACTACAGAAAAATCAAAGGTGAAGAAAAAAGGTTGAAAGAAGCCAGAGGGGGGGAAATACCATCCCTATTTCAATAGTCCATTTTGGATTACTATGAAAGAATACCTGAGGCTGGCAATTTATGAAGAAAGTAGGTTTGTTTAGCTTGTGGTTGCTCAAGCTGAACAAGAAGCATGGTGCTGACATCTGCTTAGTTTCTGCTTAGCATCTTTCCCCCCTGAGGCAGTGTCACTCGTCGCCACCCAGGTAAAGCACCATGGTGTCATAGCTCATAGCAATCTCAAACTCTTAGGCTCAAGTGATCCTCTTGCCCCAGCCTCCTCAGTAGCTGGGACTACAGGCACCAACACGATGCCCAGTTGTTTTTCTATTTTAATAAAGACAAGGGTTGCTCTTGTTCAGGTTGGTCTCAACTCATGAGCTCAAGTGATCCTCCTGCCTCCCAGAGTGCTGGGATTCCAGGCGTGGGCCACCACACCTGGCTGCTTAGCACCCTTTGTGTTGCATCAGAACATAATGGAGAAGGTAACAGGGGGAGGTTGGCACCCAAGGAATGAACCCAAGGAGCATCCTGGTTTTATAACGACCCACTCTTGTGAGAACTAACCCATTCCCCTAAGAACCAGTCTGATCTAAAGAGAGTAAGAATTCATTCTCTCCTGAAAACACCAAGCCATTCATGAGGGATTCACCCTGTTCTCATAACCCAAACACTTCCCACTGGGCCCCACCTCCCAACCACCACACTGGAGATTAAATTTCAACGTAAGATTGGGGGGAGGGGACAAACAAACTATATCTAAAGTATAGCACCTATCTAGGAGAAAAGATAATAATTACATCCTCCTCACCTTAAGAAACTACACAAGCAAGAAGAGAGGAAAGTGATATATTTAGAGTTGAGAGAGGAAAAAAAAAAAAAGAATTCTGTACCTTGTGAAATTATCTTTCAAAAGCGAGAGAGAGGCTCGGTGCCTGTGGCTCAAGAGGCTAAGGCGCCAGCCACATACACCTGAGCTGGCGGGTTCGAATCCAGCCCAGGCCCGCCAAACAACAATGATGCCTGCAACCAAAAAATAGCTGGGCGTTGCGACAGGTGCCTATGATCCCAGCTAGTAGGGAGGTAGAGGCAGGAGAATTGCTTAAGCCCAGTAATTGGAGGTTGCTGTGAGCTGTGATGCCATAGCACTCTACCCAGGGCAAAAGCTTGAGGCTCTGTCTCAAAAAAAAAAAAAAAAAACAGTGAGAGAGAACTAAAAACTTTATCAGGCAAAATTGAGAGAATTTGTTGCCAGGAGAACGCCCTGGCCAAAAAAGAAAAAAAAAGTTCATTAGAGGAAATAAATACGAGAAAAATTATAAAATTATGATGAAAGGTATCAAAGAGGAACTAAATAAATGGAGAGATATTCCAGGTTCATGAGAAGAAACACTCAGTATCCTAAAAATGTCAGTTTCTCCTACTCAATCTCTAGATCTAATGCAATCCAAATCAAAATCTCAGCAAGTTATTTTGTGGATATCAACAGGCTGCTTCTAAAGTTTACTTAGTTCTGTGTTCTGAAATGTTTGTGTCTCTCTGAATTTGTATGTTGAAACCTATGGGGTAACATAGGGCCATTGGGAGGTTCTCCATAGTTGGAGATTCAGACCACAGACTTTCTGGGAATGTTGTAGAATAAGTGGCAGAGTTAACAACCTCCAGTGCTATTACTAAAACTTTTTTCAGTACTACAATAATGACATAAAGCCTCTCCCCTACCCCACAACCAAGCAAGACTTTGTCACCATCTGGCTTTCTCTTCTAACTTACCTAACCTCGTTAGCCAGATGTGTCCTGGAGAAAACATCTTTGCACAACCAGACCTTGGAAACGGGATCTGAGACCTGTACCCCAAGTCCCAGCACATGAAATCCGGGCAGCCCATCGGGCAGAGTTCCAGGACTGCCACCCATATGTCCTGCTACTTTGGCCTTGACCTAGGGAGCTTGGAACCCTTCATGACAAGTTCTTAAAACTATCTGTTCAGACTTGTGACTGACTGGATGATCAACAAGTCAAAATTATGGAGACTAAATAGTAAAGAAAACAAATGTTTTGTAACACGGAGGAACAAAGTCATGAGCTGAGTGAAAAGTTTCCCCCAGATGAACTTCATGACTCAGAAAACATATTTTACCTAACTGGCTATTTGCCATGCTCAGTAACATAAAAGAGAGTATGGCATTCGGAACATGTGTAAGAAAAAGCAGATTCAATGAAATATGTGATAAAGCAAAGAAAATAATGGGTTGTTGGCAGTAAAAAACAATATTATTGGCTCAGCGCCTGTGGTTCAATTGGCTAAGGCACCAGCCACGTACACCTAAGGTGGTGGGTTCGAATCCCCAGCCCGGGCCCGCCAAACAACAAGATGGCTGCAACCCAAAAATGGCCAGGCGCTGTGGCGGGCGCCTGTGGTCCCAGCTACTTGGGAGGCAGAGGCAGGAGACTCGCTTGAGCCCTGGAGTTGGAGGTTGCTATGAGCTGTGATGCCATGGCACTCTACCCAGGGGGATAGCTTGAGGCTCCGTCTCAAAAAAAAAA
>CAUYQV010082938.1:0-12289 GCA_963574575.1 Galagoides demidoff | reverse complement strand
CTAGCTCAGTGTGCGGTGTGTGTAGGGGGCAGCGAGGAAGCCAGCTCAGTGTGCCACAGGTGGGGAGATAGCAAGGAGGCCAGCTCAGTGTGCAGTCGGGGGGAGAGATGAGGAGTAGTTTAGTTCAGTGTGTGCACTGGGGGGTGGAAATGACAAGTAGACCAGCTCAGTGTGCAGGGGGGGGGGGACATGGCGAGGAGGCCAGCTCAGTGTGCAATGAGGGGGGAAGTGAGGAGACCAGCTCAGTGTGCAGTGGGGGGGGGAGATGGGGAGTAGGTTAGCTCAGTGTGCAGTAGGGGGGGGACATGGCGAGGAGGCCAGCTCAGTGTGCAGTGGGGCGGGGACAGAGATGGAAAGGACGCCAGCTCAGTGTGGGGTGGGGAGGGAGGTGAGGAGGCCAGCTAGTGTGTGGTGGGGGGCGGGGATGCAGTGTCCTAATGGTGACGTCTACAGTGGTGACTCCACAGTGGCCACTGGCTGCAGGGGCAGCAGCTTCCAGCCTGAGCTTCATTCCAGAACAAGCCCTCTTCACCTTGGGAGAGCAGATGTGATCCCAGCCAGGCCAACCACTCCCTGCCTCCTAGGGAAGCCTGCTTGGCTCTGTACCGGAGGGCTCAGCGAGAGGGCAGATGAGAAGTTTCCTAAATCAAGTGTCTGGGATTTTACTGTTCCTCCTCATGGTCTCTGTTCGCTGCCCTTGAACAGGCTCATTTGTTTTGAGTTCACACTCTGAGAAGTGGTTCTATGCAAACACCTATCCACTCAAGTACCCTAGAGAAAATTCAAAGGCTGCCATGCATGTTGTGAGTGATGCAGGTTTACAAGGTGCTGAATCCAGACGTGACTCTCCGTGGACAGCAGACCGTGTCCCAATCTCACTGGTGGGGGGAGGGAGGAAAGATGCTTCAGCTTTTTTTTGTCAGTTACCTTGCTCATTATTCATTCCAAACATTCAATTTCCCTTAAAATCTCTCTGGCCGATAGAAACTCATTCTCTTTCCTATTCTTGTTTATTGTTTATTTCTTTCCTTCTATTTTTCCATCCATTCTTCCTGCAAAGATAACCACTGAAGAAATAAGACAATACAATGAGTAATTGTCATTTCTTCCCTCCTCCTGCAGGCTGAAAAACACCGATTCAATTTTTGTCAGACCTCATTTCTGCTTTGGCTCATTTACTAAAAGTGCGTTGCCTGGTAAAATGTTTTGTTTTGTTGGTTGTTTTTTTTTTTAACAAATAGTAAAGTTGGATTCTCCCTTCAAACCATGAAGAATAATAATTTCATCACCCAGAAAGGTTCCTCAGAGCCCCCCAAATCAATCTTAATTCCCAGCTGCAGACCCAGGCCACCGCTTAATGTGGTTTAGTATTCTCATTCTAAAATTGTATAGAAGGGGAATCATTATTTTTGCTCAGAATAAAGGTTTTGAGTGTCATACATGTTGCCACATGTGTCACAGTGTGACACATTCTTTTCCTTTTTATTGAGTCCTTCATATTTATTCCTCTTTATTCATCTTTCTGCACAGATAATACTGTAATTTGTTTATCTGCTTACTGGCCAATAGACACGTATTGAGGTTATCGCAAACACAGCTACTGGGAGCGCTCCTGGAAGTCTTTGCGTGGACACACGTGTTCACCTTTCTCGGGTAGATACCCAGGAATGGGGCTGCTGGAATGTTCCAGGCCCTTCTTCATTCTCACTTTCCTCTCCTACTTGTCCAACCAGTGGCTTATGGGCCAAGCACAGTCTGCTTGGAGTGTGTTAGCCCCATGGTCAGCAGGTCAGTCCGCGTCATGAGGCACTTGGTGGGGATCTGGACAGCACAGACTCTCCTGCTATCCACTCACCACCACACAATCGGCCCAGAATACTGTCGAGACCCTTAGCTGCCAAAATGTATGGGACTTTCCTCCCGCCAGCGTCCAGTTCTGCAGTGGACACCAGCTGTGGTCCAGTTCAGTCCCAACACTACCTGGAGAAAACGTCAGCCCCATGAGTCAAGGGCTCCGTCCCACAAGATCACCCCTCACTTCTGATGCCAATCGCAAGGCCAGGTAGTGACTGGACTTCAGACCTACTGACTATTAATCGAGGTTTCCACAGTTCCCTCTTCTGGTTTAATTAATTTGCTGCAGCAGCTTACAGAGCTCAGGGGGAACACCTGAGTGAAATGACTCTTTTTTAAGAAATGATAAACTTGGACTCTTGCTTCAAGCCATGAAGAATAATAATTTCATCACCCAGAAAGGTTCCTAGTAAACCATTGCCGGTTGATGAAACAGGCTGGGGAGATGTTCTGGGAAATTCATCTTCAGGAGATTTTGACAGACACTATTCAAACATCACAGCCCCACAGCTGTGTACCTGGACTACCACAGCCTCAAACCCTGCTGTGCGGCTGATGACCGTATGATGAAAGGTATTACACAGGGTGCTGAGGGTCAGCAGATGAAGAGACCCAGAGGGCGAGGTGTGTGTGAGTCCAAGCCCGCCGTGGTGCGCCAGGAACGTGCTCAGCTGCCCAGAAGCTCCCTGAACCCAGTCCTTCCTTTTTCAGTTGTAATAGAAACTTCATTACTTAGGCACCAATGATTAACCCTCTGGCCCCTGGCGATCAACTCCACCTTCAGCCCTCTCTGCTCTCTGGATGTTTGGGGGCGAGGCTGAGAGTCCCAGGCCTCTAATCCCATGTGTTCTTTCCTGTGACCAGCCCTATCCTGAAGCCACCAGTCATATCATTAGCATACAAGGGACAGTCTCGTCACTCCAGAAACTCCCAGGGATATGGGAGCCGTGGGTCAGGAAGGTGGGAGGAAGACCGAATGTGTGTTTCACAGCAATGTGCTTGGTTTCCCCTCGAGGAGCCCATCCGAGCAGCTCAGTGAGGGAGGCTTACAATACAGACACAGGCATCCTGTGAGGTGTAAAGCAAGAAGCAAGTCAGGACTCGGGAGCCGGGAAGCCTCAGGAGCCACCGCAGCTGCGGCTTCCACTGGTCACCTGCCCGCATGCCCATCCCTCTCGTGTTCCCTTCACTGGTGACCAGCTGCTCAGCCACTGCACCCACTGGCCCGTGGCCTGCCGTGGCCATCCTCAAATTCATGACCCACCTCCAACTAACAGGAGATCCCTGCTTTGTTCCCTGATTGATAGTTTAGTCTTGGTGCCACCAGTTTAAAAACCCCAGGACAGAGAAGCCGGTAAGTTCAGCTTGTGTAAGGTGTCACCGTTTAGTTTAGTTAGCTGGTGTGTGTGTGGGGGGGGGGGCGGGTGGCTTCAGGGGACATGGAGTTGTGTCCACATGGGCCGTAGCAAGGCAGTTTCTCCAGGAACGAGTGTGGGGGGCTTGGAACATGCAGGGTGAGGGGCATTTCTCGTTTAACCCCCTGTACCTGCACTATGTCACCAGCCGCTGGCAGCTTCTGTTGGGTCACTGGCTGTCCCCATGCCCCAGCTGGTGGTTTGGGTTGTTAATGGTGTAGTTGATTATGTACATCCTTAACTGAAAAATGAGCAATTCAAATTTAATGTCACTAAAAGTACACCACGCAAGGAGCCCCTGTCTCTGAGGGCAGAGGTGAATAAAGCCTTCCTGCGTCCTGGACTGACGTTTGCGTCACAGCCGGATCCTGAATTTCCATCGCCTCCTGCGAGACACATAGAACGTTTCTGTATGTTCATCATGTATGTTTTTCACAGTTTATTATGCATTATCACAAAATAGATGCATTAACGTGAGCAATTAGATGATTTTCAGTATGTGCACAGATATGCACAATTATCACTATTGTGAATTTAAGAACATTTCTCCTCACTTGAAGAAGAAACCCTGTAAACTTTAGCCATTGCTCAGCTCCCTCCCCACTGTCCTGGGCAACCTCTCATCTGCTCTTGGTCTCTATAGAAATGCTCTGGGTGGTTCATCTGAATGGAATCATGTCGGGTGCAGTTTCTGTAAGTGGCACCTCTCTCTAGGCATGATGTTTGCCCCTGAGAGTCACCACGTTGTGGGATGAGCCAGCTCTTCATCCCTGTTTAAGGCTGAGTAATATTCCCTCCGTTGTATATAATCAAGGTGGACATAAAGATCGTGTGCACTTTACTGTTAAACTATTTTAAATTCCACACGAACTTTCTGTCCACCCTGTGTACTACACATTCTTGATCCATTCATCCTTGGACAGACGGTTGGGTGCTTCCACCCTTTGGCTACTGTGAGTAACGTTGCTATGAACTTGAGTGTGCAGAGGTCTTTGGGAGACCTGCGCTCTGCTCTTTGGGAGATGCTGCATTCTGTTCTTTGAGGTGTGTGCTCAGAAGTGGAGTTACTGAACCACGTGGCGATTCTGTTTTCAGCTTTGTCAGCTGCTGTCTGTTTTCTGCAGCATCTGGGCTATGTTAGACCCCCACCGACCATGCACAGGGCTCTATTTCTCCACATCCTTGCAAACACTTGTTGTTATTTGATTCTTTTATTCTAGCAACCCTAGTGGTGTGAAGTGGCATCTCTTTGTGGTTTTGAAGACTCATAGGCATTTTAAAGGATCTATGTCCAAAACAGAACTTTTTTCTTCTAAAATCTGTTTTTCTCCTTGGGCTCCACATTTACATTAGGGGCCTCGGGACTCCCTCAAGCGCCCAAGTCACAACCAGTACGAGCTTCTGGCGTCTTCTCTCTTACATGGTGGTACCCGCCTCCATGCTTGAATGGAGCCACTTAAAAATCCCTGGAGCCCAGGAGTCAGTCAGTGCCCAGAGCCACTTAAAACTCCCAGGAAAGAGCATCTGATCACTCAGCTTGTGTCACGTATCACCTTCCAGCCCAAATAGCTGGTGTGTGTGTGTTGGGGGAGGGTGTCTTCACGGGGCACACCTGCTCTCAGCTTGCTGGGCGTTCTGTGAAATTTAAAAATTCCCTACCATGTATCTTTCATTATTTTTCTTTAATTACAATACACACTGATTGTAGAGAATTTGCAAACATATACAGATGAAAGTTTAAAGTCACCTGTGCCTCCCTTACTCAAAGAAGACTGGTCACCAGGGAGTGCACTTCCTGGTGGTGTCATCACCTGTGTGTCCTTCACCAACAGCAGTTAAAAATACGCTCTCCAGCTCCCTGCCCCGGCTGGAGGCCACTTAAGCCCAGGAGTTTGAGGCTGCAGTGAGCTGTGATCATTCCACTGCACTCCAGTGTGGGCAACAGAGCAAGAGCCTGTCTCTAAAAAAAGTGTTAAAATGCCAATCCCAAATATCATTTCACTCATAAATACGCCAGTATTTATCTCCCACTAGCAAGTGATTAAAGCTCAAACACATATGCAATACCATTATCACACCCCAGAGAGTAGCAATCATGTCTTAATAGTGTCGAATAACCAATCTACCCTCAACTTCCTCTGATTGTCTCTCTAAAGTGTCCTTTCACAGTTCATTGCTCCAGTCACTGCTTTTAGCAGGCGTGTCTCTTAATTCTCTTGTAATCTTAGAGTCCCACCTCCCCCTCTGGATTTTTCATGCCAGTTATTTGTTGGACACAGTCTGCTCATTTTCCAGGTCATTCATCCTACAGAATGTCTCGCTCTGGACCCGGCCAACTGGGCCGTAGGGGAACGGTTTCGGGCTCTCTTCCAACCCTCACACTTCCTGTGTACGGAGAGTCAGGGCTACAGCCTCAATCAGGCTCGGGTTCAAGTTTTAGACAATCCTTTCCAGGCGGCTCTGGGAACTTTTCAGTGCAGAGGGTCAGAAGGACCTGATGCCCGGTTGTCCCACTTTGGGAGACATTAAGATAGACGAGAGAAAGCAGATGTTGTCAGCCTGATCCACCCCTTGTGAAGTTTCCCGTCAACTTCCCATCTAATGCTTTAGCTGTCCCTTGGGGTTATAATTTTAAAGTATCTTTGCCAACCTCATAGCTGGAAATTGGGGCTGGTAAATGTCTGCAGGGTCCTTGTCACCTGGAGATCCTTCCAGCTCACTGCCTGGGGGTCAGGCCTCCCTGCTGGGTCTCCTTCCTGGTCTGTCCCCAGCCTGTGCACCTCTGATGCAGAAAGCATCTGTGCAGGGCTCCTAGGGGCTGTGTTCATGTTCCAGCTATGGGAAGTGCGTGATGTCAGACCCGGATTCCTGCTCCTGGCTGAGAAGTCTTTCCTCACTCTGTCTCACTCTGAACCTCTTCCCAAGACATGGGGGTGGCTCTGTGTGTGCTGGGCCACAGAGCAGCTTGAGGGGCTGGCACTGTCTATAATCCAAGCAGGCTCACGGCCTCCTGTGCCCAGCCACTCTCCCTCTCAGGGTGAGTTATTTCCCAGGAAGGCACTCAGCAAGTGTGTGGTCAGCAGGGGCAGCCCAGAGGCCTTAGAGAAGTCAACGGAGTCCTGCCCAGATCCACCTGAACCTGACAAGTGCAGGAGACCCCCCCCAGGGGAGGCCTGCCCCTGACCAAACTGTGCAAGACACGAGGTCTGAACCTTCAGAGATGTACAGACAATGTGCCACCAAAGGAGTATCTTTTCAAAAAATACATATTTTTAAATATTTACATTTTGTTAGTAATTCTGGTATCTGTCTCTGTGGACTAGGTCGAAAATCCTGTTAGGAATTCTGTGAGCAGAAAGACTGGAGCAGCTGGGGGGATCTGGAGCAGCTGGGGGAATCCATCCTGCAGCCCTCCTGGGGCCTGGGAGGGCGCCCCCCAGAAATGCCCTCAGGGCAGGAAATGATCAGAGACACCTCTTGCAGTTTGGGGTGTTCTTTGATTAGTTTTTGTCATTCTTCAATATGAGGAGGATTCGCACACATAGTTACCCCTTCATCTGCTGAGTGGCCAGGGATGGACCTGCTGCATCCCTGATCACAGCTGCTTCACCACACGTGCACGCTACAGCGGGTAACAGTGACCTTGGAATGCTGTCAAGCTAGAATTTTGTCTCAGCTGTGGATCCTAGACACCTCACTCAGAAAGGTCCCTAAAGGAAATGTTTGTACCTTAAAAAGGGAGCAGAATGAAGAAGATAGTAGTCTCCTAATCATGCATGTAATATTCTTATTTTTGGAATAGCATTATAGAGGCCCATGTTCCTATTTTTGCAATTAAAAAACCACCAGTTCCTCCCTACTCCAGCCCCACAGCTGAGTCAAGGCCTCCTGCCTCCCCCAACTCTGACCTACCCTTTACCAGCTCCCCAAGCTGTTATCATTTCTCCAACCAAAGAGCCAGTGGATCCCAAGCACCATTTATCATAGTCAGCAAAGATGCTCCTCTTTCCCATCAGAACAGATTCCAGGTGCCTCCCAAACCAGTTTCCCTTCCTCAGGGTGGAGCTGCTGAGCCCAGACGACTGTCAGTGAGGGAGAGCAAAGAGCATTGCACTACTGAGCAATTCTCCATGCACGGCTGGGTTAGAGGTGCAGGATCCTGCTCTCATGATCTGTGGGGACGAGACTGTGGGCACCAAGCTGTCAGAGCCCTCCAGGCCAACTGTAATGTTATGTGACTTCTGAGGCTGGGACAAAAGCCACATGTGGCTTCTGTCTTATTCCCTAGAACAGTTGCTCTTGAAGTCTTGACTGCCATCTGAGACACCCAATTACTGTGAGGCAACCATGCTCTGAGGAAGCCCAAGCCATGCAGGGAGGCCATGTGGAAATGCTCTGGTCAGCAGTCCCAGGTTAGCCCAGCCTTGGAGACACCCCAGATGTGTGAGCAAAGAAGCTTCCAGAATACAGCAGCCACACAAATCTTGCACACTGTGGAACAGAGACAAGCCATCTCAACAGTGCCTTGCCCTGATTCCAACTCACAAAATCCTCGAGCATAATAGACTGGTTGTTATTTTCCACCTCAAAGTTTTGGGGAGTTCTGTTCTGTGGCAAAAAATAACTGGAATGATGCTTAGAAGCTCTGCTCCTTGGCCTCCGCAGAGATGGGAAATCTTTATTTTTTGATCTTCCCTTCCGTTTCACCTGACATTCTTCATGTTGAGGAAATTCTGAACTCCTCCAGCCACTTCTGGAAAATCCAAAGAAGCATCTTTTATTGTTTCTTAACAATAATCCATCATCTGCAGATCTATACAAACGTGCCAACCGGAGAACCACGGGGGCACCGGCGGTGAAGGTGGGTGGAGGATCCATGTTCAGCCCTTCACCTCGCTTACTCTGGTTGTTAGTTATCTGTGATGACATAGAAAGAAAGGGGAAATGAATCAAATACAGGAAGATGCATCATCAGGACGCTCCTGGGGGGACCTTTGCACGGGCCACGACTCATGCTGTGAAGGCCCAGGTAGGTGGCCACGTCCACATCATGGAGCACGTGACCCCTGGAAACCACCACAGAGAAACAGGAGAAGTGTGGGGAATGCTGTGATACGTATTTCCCAAAAAAAACCCAACTTACGTGCATTGAACATGGTTTCAGATAAAGTAATTCAAAATGAAGAGAGACAAACCTAGGGGACATTGACACCAGAATTTCATCTTCTCTCCTGGCTGGCTTGCCAAATCTGATACCAGACTTTCAGGTTCTTGGTCTCAGTGATTTGAAGAATAAATCCACAGACCACAGATCAGTGGCAAGACAGAATTTATTTACCGTAAAAGAATACAAAAACACTAAAGTTTCTGGTAGGGAGAGAAAACCCAAGTCGGGAGAGAAAGGCTCTCTCCGTTTTCTCTCTCCGTCTAGGGGTGTATATATAGGCACATTGGTTCCTTCTACATAAGGCCAGGAAATGAATGGACACAGTCGCTTCCGCAGGGGCAAGGTGAATGAATGTACTAAGGAATGGACACAGTCCATTCACAGAATTGAGGCCTAGGAAATTTACATGAAATTGACCTAGGCATAGGAAATGGGGGTTCCATATTTAGTCCCAAGTGTAAAGGGAAGGAGACACCAAGGTGCCCGTGTCTCCCCAGCAGTTGTTCAGTCCCTTTGGCTACTGGAGCCTCTGGTGGGGGAGGGAGGCTCCCCCCACCCTTGCTTACGCTCCAGCCCGCTGGTTCCTCTGCAGGCTGCTGCTGCACCAACACCACCAAGGCGGAGGTGGCGGGTCCTCCAGCCCAGCTGGCCTGAGCTGGCTGGGGCGCCACCTGTCCTGTATCAACATCACTTGGGTACAATAGGAGATGCACACAAGAATGTTCACTGTGGCTATGGGTGAAAACGTGGCAATGGCCTCACACAGGGCAAAGACACAGTTGGCAAATGACTATTATCACACATTCAGGTGACAAAACTGGTTATAGAGGCAAGCAAGGGAGTGAAGGACCAGGATTCAGGTGACACCTGGCTCAGGTGGAAGGAGGCAGGAAGGTGCAGGGGGAGGAGAGCTATCTGGACACACAAGGTCACTGTCAAAGTTCAAGATTTTGTTTCCCATAGAGACTTCTCTTGCTGTTAAAAATAACTAAGTACGGGCAGTACCTGTGGCTCAAAGGAGTAGGGTGCTGGCCCCGTATACCGGAAGTGGTGGGCTCAAACCGTCGGCCAAACACTGCAAAAAAATAAAAAATAAAAAAATAACTAAGTACATAAAAAAGCAAATGTGGGCCGTTCTTGGATAAGAGAACAGGGCACTTCTGGAAACAACCCTGTGGATAATCCAGCTCTGGGGCCGTGAGACCCAACAGAGCTGAGAAGGTGAGAGTTGGATGGAGGGAGAGAGCAGGTGTGGGAAGAGGTGGGGAGCTGAGCTGAAGGCAGTGAGGGCGGTGGCTGGAGGAGTGCCCCGTCAGGGGCTTATGTGCCTGTTGCTTGTGTGTGCCTGTGTGTGTATGTGTGTGATTTATTTGCTAGTGAAAACAACACAATAGTCAGGAGACACGGATGCCTGGGGTCCAGGGAGAATTTCAGGACTGGCCAGTGAGGAGGCCAGTGGGAGTGTGACCCGGGGCCAGATGGGCTTCCCTCTTCAGAGCAAACCTTCCTCTCCCTCTGCATGTGGGAGGGAGGCACAGCTGCCAACCTAGGAGTTGTGTCTCTACTGGGCATGGGCTGGCCAGGCATTGTCTCAGATAAGAGGGACATTGAGTGTCTGGTGTAGAGCTGAGACGTCCGCCTTGTACCCCACTGTGCATCTTACAAACCTACCTGCATTCACATGGATGCATCTTCTCTTTTTAGGGAAAGCCTTAGACCCAACTGTCCCTCTCTACCTGCCTTTCTTCAAAATCCTGGGAGAAGGACAGTACCGTACGTCTTCCAAAAGGGCACATCTAGCAGACACTTGCCTCCTGGGCTCCCCTGCCAGGCAGCAGTGGCTAGAGGCTCCCTGCACCTGCTCAGACCCACCCTGTGGCTTCCCCTCCACAGACTCTGAGCTCCAGGAGGCAAATTGAGCCCAAGTTGTACATTGATTTACTTTCCTGAAAACCTCTAAAAGGTCAAATCTGGTAGTTGTGAGGCTGCTCCTCACCCAAGGCTACAAACTGGTGCCTCCAGCTTCTTCTAGAACACTCGCTCTGGGCTTATCCTGGGCACACCCTCCTCTGCCCCTTCTCCTCCTCCACTCGGAGCCTCCACCGCAGGTCTCGGCCCTGCTCTGCCCTGCCCTGCCCTGACCGGTGCCCCTCCTGCATACACAGCCCTCCCCACAAGCCCTCCCCACCCACCCTGCCCTGTCCCTGCCCCATGGACAGCTCTTGGGTGGTCTTGGCCCACCCAGCCCCCTGAGGACCTGCCGTAACCTCTGACAAAATGCTGACCTAGGGTGCTGCACCCACGTCTGCTCCCTGGGGACTTGGGGAAGGAGCCTACCTCTGGCTGGAAGGGTGGGAGAGGCTTCCCCTCTCCAGAGCCAGCCTTCGTGTCCTCCCTGAAACATTAGCCACTCCCTGCCTCCCACCACAGACCCTTGCCCACAACCAGGGCTCTAGGCTGGGTCAAAGGGAGGCGGAGTCAGTTTCCCCTGCTCTGTTTCACTGATTCTCTGGGTAACAGTGAACAACTGAGGAGAGAGAGACAGGGATGGACACAGGGGGGGCCACGGTGCCAAGTGGCATCACAGCTGCTGCACACTATGCTGCCCATGCATTTTCCAAAAGTTTACACCTCCAGCTGCTGAAGGAAGTTGGCCTTTGGGGCAGAGATCTCTCATGAGCCTCTCATCCTGTGAGTGAGGGCCCCTAAGCGCAGGGCGGAGGACCTGGCGGGTGGAGGGGTGGGGCCGCCCGAACGGCCTGCTGTTCTGCACTAATCTTGTCTTCAAAAGGTTTTAGATACAGTTTTGCTCCTGGCATAGGAATCTCCATTCCTTCCACTCTCAGAGCCAAAATAAGAGAAACAGGTTTCCTTGGCAACCGAAGAAACATCTCAAGAGAACGGTTATATTGTTTTGAAGTGTTTTGAAATCTTATCAATGGTTTCCAGGGAAACCCGAGGTGATGAATAGAGGCCTTGCTAGGTACATGTAAGGAGACGCGCAGGGGAAAGTGTTTGAATTTGCAGTATGCAGGCATTCGGCTATTTATTAAGGCAGAAAAGTATATTTCATTCTCATCTGACACTTTAATTTTATGGCTAGTTCAGCTTAACATACAGTATCTCCTTGGGGAGGTCAGTGTTACTTGAATCATAATTTTAAAAATTACACAAAGTTTTAAAATTATGGAATCTGTGAATCCCATGAGCATCACAATTTTAATTATCATTATGCATTACACTTAGGAGAATTAGAGTTGCAACTGAGCTGCCAAATTGTGGGCGGAACAGTTTGTAAATCAAGCAGCAGCAGTGTCCTGAGAAGAGGTCCCAACGACAAATCGGCTAGTGAGAAGGGACCCGAAGCCTGCCCTTCCACGGCAGGACTGACCCACACTAGTGACAGGGGACCCGAAGCCTACCCTTCCACGGCAGGGCTGACCCACACTAGTGGCAGGGGACCCGAAGCCTGCCATTCCACGGCAGGACTGACCCACACTAGTGACAGGGGACCCGAAGCCTGCCCTTCCACGGCAGGACTGACCCACACTAGTGAGAGGGCACCCGAGGCCTGCCCATCCACGGCGGGTCTGTCCCACACTAGTGAGCGGGGGCCCGAGGCCGGCCTTCCCCGGGGGGGGGTGAGGCCTGTCGTTGGATGGGACGGCTTGGGGCCCCTGACAAGAGGGGGGGTAATGCCAGCCGTTGTAGGGCAGGCTTCGGGTCCCATCTCACTAGTGGGGGTCAGCACTGCCGGGGAAGGGCAGGCTTCGCGTCCCAGGGCACGCGTGGGGGTCAGCCCTGCCGTGGAAGGGAAGGCTTCGGGTCGCCGGGCACTGGGGTGGGTCGGGCC
>CAUYQV010082937.1:0-10347 GCA_963574575.1 Galagoides demidoff | reverse complement strand
TGATCCCTCCAATCCTCCTCCCTCCATTCATTCCCCCCTCCCTTCTCCCTCCCCTCTCCCCATATTCTTAGGCTGTTATTAGGTTATAGTTTTCATATAAAAGGTATAAATTAGTTTCTTAATAGGGGTGTACATTGGATACTTTTTCTTCTATTCTTGTGATACTTTGCTAAGAAGAACATTTTCCAGCTCCATCCATGTGAACATGAATGACATAAAGTCACCATCTTTCTTTATGGCTGCATAGTATTCCATGGTGTACATATACCACAGTTAGATGATATGATTTTAACCTCAGGGACTCAACTATGAAACTCTTAGAAGTGATCAAGGAATGAAATAGCATCTCAGGATACAAAATCAATACTTACAAATCAATAGCCTTTAAATATACCAATGACAGTCAAGCTGAAAAAACAGTCAAGGACTCTATTCCTTTTACAGTAGTGCTGGAGAAGATGAAATATCTGGGAATTTACCTAACAAAGATGTGAAATATCTCTTTAAAGATTATTATGAAACTCTGACAAAAGAAATATCTGAAGATGTTAACAAAGAGAAAAACATACCATGCTCATGGCTGGGAAGAATCAACACTGTTAAAAATGTCCATACCACCCAAAGTAATATACAAATTTAATGTAATTGCTATCAAAGTCCCACTGTCATACTTTAAAGATCTGGAAAAAAATAGTACTTCATAATATATGGAACCAGAAATAAAGCCCAATAGCCAAGACATTACTCAGAAATAAAAACAAATCAGGAGGAACCATGCCACCAGACTTCAGTCTATACTATGAATATACAGTGATCAAAACAGCATGGTACTGGCACAAAAATAGAGAGGTAGATGTATAGAACAGTATTAAGAACCACGAGATGAAATCAGACACTTATCATCATTTAATCTTTGATAAGCCTATCAAAAATATAAACTGGGGGGAAAGATTCCCTATTTAACAAATGATGCTGGGAGAACTGGCTTGAGACTTGTAGAAGAGTGAAACTGGACCCACACCTTTCACCACTAACAAAAATTAACTCTCACTGGATAAAAGATTTAAATTTAAGGCTTAGTGCCTGTAGCTAAATCAGCTAAGGTGCCTCCTACATATACCAGAAGTGGCAGATTTGAATCCAGCCCAGACCGGCCAAACAACAACAACTACAACCAAAAAATAGCTGAGCATTGTGGTGAGCACCTGTAGCCCTAGCTACTTGGGAGGCTGAGGCAAGAGAATCACTTAAGCCCAGGGGTTGGAGGTTGCTGTGAGCTGTGATGCCACAGTACTCTACCCAGGGAGACAGCTTGAAGCTCTGTCTCAAAGGAAAAAAAAAAGATTTAAACTTAAGACATGAAACTATAGAGATTCTTGGAGAGAGTGCAGGGGAAACACTTGAAGAAATTGGCCTGGGAGAACACTTCACGAAGAGGATCTCCTGGGCAATTGCAGCAACACCAAAAATGCATTCCTGGGATCTAATCAAACTAAAAAGCTTCTGCACTGTAAGTAAAGCAAACAGACAGCCCTCAGAATGGGAGAAGACATTTGCAGGTTATGTTTCTGACAAAGGTTTGACAGCCAGAATCCACAGAGAACTCAAACTTATTAATAAGAAAAGAACAAGTAATCCCATTTCATTGTGGGCAAGGGACTTGAACAGAAGCTTCTCTGAAGAAGATAGGCTCATGCTCTACAGACACATGAAAAAATGCTCATCATATTTAATCATCAGAGAAATGAAAATGAAAAACCACTTTGTGATATCATCTAACTCCAGTAAAAGTAGCCCATATAACAAAATCCCAAAACTACACATGTTGGCGTGAATGTGAAGAAAAGGGAACGCTTCTGCACTGCTGGTGGGAATGCAAACTAATATGCCCCTTTTGGAAAGAAGTATGGAGAATACTCGGGGATCTAAAAGTAGAGCTGAGTTTCGATCCTGCAATTCCTCTATGAAGAGTAGATCCAAAAGACCAAAAATCACTTTATAACAAAGATATTTGCACCAAATTGTTTATTGGAACTCAATTCATAAAAGCTACGTCATGGACTAAGCCCAAGAGCCCATCAACCCATGAATGGACTAATAAATTGTGGTGTATGTATGCCATAGAATATTATGCAGCCTTAAGAAAGATGGAGAATTTACCTCTTTTATGTTTATTTGGATGATGCTGGAACATGTCCTACTTAGTAAAGTATCTCAAGAATGGAGGAAAATGTATTCAATGTACTCAGTACTATTATGAAACCAATTTACAATCATTCACACCTTCATATGAAGAATAGATCACAACTATGGCCCAGGATGAAAGGTTATTGAAGGGGAGGAGGGAGGTCAGATGGAGTGAGAACAAATGGTGGGATCACACCTATGCTGCATATTGCAAGGGTACATGTCGGATCTATTAAGTATAGAGTATAAATGTCTTAACAGGATAAGTAAGTAAATGAGGTGAGGGATATATGAACCAGTATGATGTAAGCCTTCCAAATTGTATGTGAAATCAGCACAGTGTACCCCATAAATGCATTAATGTATACATGATCTGCCTCTTTATGATTTAATAAAAAAAAAATAAAAAAAATATCAATTCTGGGAGCATTGTAAATACTCAATATTTGCTAGGAAGGACAATTACCATCAGAATCATTATTATAAATGATTACATGGTTGATTAGTAATCTGTACATTCTAATTCTCAAACTAATGTTATTTCCATTATGTTCCACAACTTTGTGGCTGGCTCTGCTTGTATATTATACTGCTGTTAATGCTTGATTAATGCTTTAAGATACCATCTAATTGTTTCCCTTCATCCTCTGTCAGAAATAACATTTATTACATTCTTGGCAATACTTCTGCCATATGAATTGCAATAAATTTAGTGCAACACAAAATTATTAAGGCTAATACTTTAAGGCAATATTAATTTGATTTATATTGTGTAATTATTATTTATAAGGAAAGAAATTACATATTTTGGATAAAATGATGATTTTTTTCTAACAGAATTCTGTACTGTTATTAAAGCTTTTTTCTTTTTATAGCCCTGAATTCAATCTCTTTAATTCTGTTACTCACCTAATAGGATACAACACATGTTGAAAGGGGAGGATAAAGATCCCTTAAACTGTTGGTTGAGGAGCTCAAGCAGTTACTTTCTTATTGTCACAATTCAAAATTTAAAAATTCTCATCAGATAATCTCCCAAATTACCAAATTACTTTGATTTCTGTTATGACTAATAAATGAAAAGAGAATTTTTCTCCCCCCTCCAATGAGATAAGTCAGTTTTAATAAACATGGGTGACCAATACAGTTCTTTGAAGTAAGTTGTTACTCAGAGAAAATTCTCATATTTCAAGCATTACTTCAAAGATAATTGGATACTTTAAATAAATATTGTAATTGTAATTATTATTATTAAGGCTCTGGTCACAGTAATTTTTTCTTTTAAATAACATATTTAAATTCTGCTGTAATATTTTGAACCTCTTCTTTCATGATTCACATTCTTGAAAACAGCAACAAAGAATACTGAAATTAGAAAAACCAGACATTTAATCAGTTCTGCACATTTCAAAGGAAAAAATCACTTAGCTACTAACAAATGCTGTGAAGAACTCTTCTCTGGATTTAAATAAGCTCTGTGACAGTTAGTAAAAATAGCACAAGAGTGGAAAGAAGAAGAAAATTAATTGTCTTGTGTTCCTAGAAAGACAGAAATATTGAGATTGTACAGGTAAACCTCTAGAATTACTCGGCATCATATAAACCGCTACAAGAATATGACAATTTAAAAATTATTTCCCTCAAATTGTATTATTTTCATTACATTTTACTTCATTCTAATCATAGAAACATACTATTTAATAAATATGTAAGCTACCCAAATTCCTTTTTAATATCAAAATCAGGGTTCATTAAGTTGAATCACCCAACATTAAACACACACATACACACACAGTTATGGTGTAAAAATAAATATATATTTCTAATTTAAGAAATGTTCAGTAACTAAATACATAATATATTACCTATTTTCAATTTCTTTGTTTATATGATTCTTTAAAGAAGCAGCAAAAACACAACTTGTTTAAATGTGTGAAAATATACACTAGAACATTTCAATACTCCACTGGTAGAAACAGACCATTAAGGCAAAGAATCAACAAAGAAACACAGACTTAAACAAGGCTTTAGAAAAAGTGGATTTAAGAGACATTTACAAAACAATCTACCCCCAACAGTACAATGTGCATTCTTCCCATCAGCATCTGGAATATTTGTAAGATATATCATAGATTAGGCTCCAAAATAAAGTCTCCACAAACTTTAGGAAATTGAAATCTTACCATATATTTTCTCAGATGACATGGAATAAAACTAGAAAATGATTCCGAGAGGAACTCATAAAACTACACAAATATACATGAATTAAATAACCTTTTATTAGATGATATTGGATGGTAAATGATGAGCTGATCCGAGACTCCTGTGAATATCTCTATACATGCAAAGAAGAAAATCTAGAGGAAATGAGCAAACTTTTGGAAACTTATGACCTCCTAAGCTTAAATCAGGAAGAAATAGGAAACCTGAACAGACCAATAATGAGTAGCGAGATGGAATCAATAATAAAAAATCTCTTAACTAAAAAAGATCAGGACCAGATGGATTCAGATTGAATTCTACCAGACTAAGAAGGAAGAACTTCTATTCATCCTGCTTAAACTGTTCCATAAAACTGACAAGAAGTGAATCCTCTCTAATTCATTCTACAAAGCCAGTATCACACTAATACAAAGCCAGGACATTAACAACAAAAATTGGAAATACAGACCAATAACCCTCAAGAATATTGATACGACAATCTCTAATGTAATACTAGCAAGCTGAATCTGAGAGCATAGAAAAAAAATAATTTACCACAATCAAGGGGGTTTCCTCCCAGTGATGCAAGGGTGGTTTGAAATATTCAAATTAATAAATGTGATTCACCAAAGAAACAGAATTTAAAAGAAAAACACATTGTTATCATAATAGATGCACAAAAAGCTTTTAATAACATCCATCACCCCTTTATGATAAAATTCCAGGGAAACTAGAATAATAGAAGTTTTATTATTTATCATTGATATCATTAATAATAAGCTACATTGAATATCAATATTATCAAAATAATAAAAGCCTATATGACAAATCCACAGCCAGCATCATACTGATTCCAGAAAAGTTGGAAGCATTTCCCCTAAAAAGTGGAACAATATAAGGATTCCCACTTTCACAAATTCTCTTCAACAGAATACTGGAACTCCTAGTTGGAGCAATCAGGCAATAGAAAGAAAGGGCATCCATAATGGAAAAAAAGAAGTCAAACTATTGTGTTTGCTGATAATGTGATCTTATATCTAGCAAGCCTGAAAGAGTCCTCCAAAAGACCCCTAGAATTGATAAATAAATTCAGTAAAGTCTCAGGTTAGAAAATCAGTGTACACAAATAAGGCACATTTCTGTACACTTATAACCATCAAGATAAGAATCGAATCAAGAACTCAATGCCATTGGCAATACATGTTTAAAAAAAATAAACTTGGAGTATACTTAAACAAGGAGGTAAAAGACTTGTACAAGGAAAACTACAAAACATTGATGAAAGAAATCATAGATGATGCCAGCAAATGGAAAAGCATTCCATACTGATGGATTGCAAGAAGCAATATGATTAAAATGACCATACTGCTTATAGCAATCTTATCAAAATACTAATGTTTTTAATAGAATTATAAAAGATTCCTAAAATTTATATAATCAGTAGAAGCATAACTGGCCAAACCAATCTTAATTAAAAAGAAAAATATGGAGTCATTATATTACCCAACTTTAAACTATACTACTAGGCTATGCTAACCAAAACAGCATGATATTCATATAAAGGTAGAAACACACAGAGACTAATGGAACAGAATAGAGAACCCAGAACAGAGAATCCAAATACCTACAACCAACTGATCTTTGAGGAAGCAGACAAAAGCAACATTGGAAAAAGTACAACCAATTCAATAAATGGTGCTGGGAAAATTGGACAATCTCAGACAGAAGAATGAAACTGGATTTCTATCACTCACCATATGTAAAAATTAACACAAGATGGATTAAATACTTAAATGTAAGGCCTAAAATCGTGAAGATATGAGAATAAAAGTTAAGAAAAACTATGGGCAAGAATAACCTAGGTAAAGAATAAATAAATGGGACTTTTTTTTTAAAGCTTCTGCACAGCAAAAGAGATAATGAATGGAATAAATAGACAAAACCTAAGAAATGGGAGAAAATATTTGCAAGCCACATGTCTGACAAAAGACTAATATCCAGGATCTATAATAAATGAAACAAATATTAGGAAGAAAAAATTAATCCCATTAAAATGTGGGCAAAAGGCATGTGCAAACTTCCAAAGAAGAGAAACAAATAGCCAAGAAATATAGAAAAACGTTCAACATCAGTAAGCATTAGGAAAGGCAAATTAAAACCACAGTGAGACACCACCTTACCTCTGTGAGCACTGCCATTACCCAAAATACTGAAAAACAATAGGTGCTGGCAGAGATGCCGTGAGAACAGAATGCTTATACTCTGGTGGGAATACAGATTCATATTAGGTTGGGTTGTTACCTATGAAATGTCTGATTTCTTTACTGAGTTTGACAGTTGACCTGTGACATTTCAATATTTAACTTCGACAATTCTTATTTCTTGGGTTTATGTGTGTGTGTGTTTTGTAAAGATGCATCCTCATTCTTTCAAACTCACAATTCGGCTTGTAATTATGTTTCAAAAATTTCTAACAGCAACTTTGGTGAAAATATGGGTAAGTCAAAAAATTGTGTTACTTTTTAATATGAGTTCCAATGTGGAACCAACGCAGAACAGACAGCTTTAAATATCAATGAAATGTTTGGGAAGGATGTTGCTAATGAATGTATAGTATACAGATGATTTGAGAACAGGGGCCATTGTTCTCAGTGAAGTAACCCAGGAACAAAGGACAAGATATCGTATGTTCTCACTTCTAAGTGGGAAGTAATCAATGAATATTGGTCACTTAAAGGACGTTAGAGACTCAGAAGGGCAAGAGTGGTATGCAGGTATGTAATAAAAATTTCCTACTTTGTACAAGGTACACTATTTAGATTATGGATACATTAAAATCCTCGACTTCATATATAGTTCATACCTACATATCCCAAATTTTCTAAACTCCTCTCCTTGGGCACCCGGCTCACTGGATATCCTTCTGACTTAAAATTCCGTTTTCAAAAGCAAGAAAAATATGGGGAGGAGGATGCACCACACGGAGGCAGGTGTATATGGCCTGACGTGCAGACTGGTTCCTGTAGATGGCGACTTGGAAACAGCAGCCACTCTCATCCCTGCCTCCGGCTGCACCTACCTCAATTTAATGTATATGTGAACATAATGTATCTGTACTTTACAGTTAAGGCTTTTCATGATAAAAACTAAGAAAGACGCCAAACAAATAGAGCATTGGAGTGGAGAGCATTGGTGTTCACGAGTACAGGACAAAACTCTGATGCTGTTGTTACAGTAAGTGTAAGGTAACAGATGGTGCTCTAAATATAGAGACTTCTCGGTTCAGCCATCTGTGCTCTGCTCCAAATTCTTTCGTCAAAAACATTCATTTAGAAGAAGTTTTACTCCATTTACAAGATGCCACCTTCGTGCGGTCTGTGTGTAGGCTGTTTTTGGATTCCAAGCTGTTTTCATTCAACAAGGATGCAACGTGTGAAACCGGAGGAGGAAAGGACGAATTTACTTAGTTTGAAGTCTCGCATCTGACTAAGATCACAGAAAAGCTCTGCGTCTCCAGCCAATTGTTTGTTAACTTGAACTTCTTTATTACAAGATAATTATTGGTTCACACATAGTTACAAGAAATAATACTATATCTAATATGCTTTGTCAGATACCATTGATATAGTTAATATAGATAGCATAATAATAAATCTCTGTTAAGAGATGTTATGTACACTTTACTCAGTTTTCCACATTGATAAAATCTTGAAAACCTATCACAACCCTATTTTGACACCTGTAAACAAACCCCTGTAATCTGTAACCAAACTTGTAAAATTCAACCCAGCTGCCAAATCAGTTAATGCAAAAAAGAGATCATGGGGTGGCACCTGTGGCTCAAAAGGGTAGGGTGCTGGCCCAATATGCCAGAGGTGGAGGGTTCAAACCCAGCCCCGACCAAAAGAAAAAAAATCATATTTACCTTTTTATGATCTATAACCATAGCCATAGTTTTGACTCAATTATTGTTTGAAATTACTATTCTGAGTAACTTCCTAAAACTCCGCATTACAAGGAGGCAAAGACCCAAGTGCTAGACGAATTTGTTTGTTCACAAGGTAATGTCATGTTATTTCTTTATAACTGATGACTAAAGTGTCACTGGAGTGTAACTGATGACTAAAATATCATTGGAGTGGACAGCGCCTGTGGCTCAAAGGAGTAGGGCGCCGGCCCCATATGCCTGAGGTGGCAGGTTCAAAGTCAGCCCTGACCAAAAACCATACACACATACAAAAAAAGGATAAAAAAAAAATACCATTGGAGTGAGCACGACAATATTCATCCTATGAACTACCGAGTCTGTTTTTATTCCTTTAATCAACATGAAATAGTTTAAAATGACCTGTGATGAATTCCACACCTGTACTTACAGTTCTTGGAACACAGACTAACAATAATTATGATGTGTTTACAATAAACACATGTGAACATAACTACTGTATTTTATTTTCTTTTATTAATTTCCGATCTTACGAATTCAAGGAGTGGGCCTGATGGGGTGACTCACACCTATAATCCTGGTACCATGGGAAGTCCAGGCAGGATTGTTTGAGTCAGAATTCAATACCAGCCTGAGAAGAAGTAAACTACATCTTTATTAAAAATAGAAAAATTAGCTGGCTGTTGTAGCCTGTGCCTGTAGGCCTAGCTCCTCTGGACGGAAGAGGATCAGGGTTACTTGAGCCCCGAAGTTTTTGATTGCAGTGAACTATGATGACACCACTGCATTCTACCCAATGTGACAGAGCAAAACTCTGTTTCAGAAAAAATACATAATCAAGGAGTGAAATATTTTTAATATATAAATATAATTAAAAATATATTCTCACAGAAGAGTTATGACTCTGACTAAAACTATTTACAACAGTCCGAAGCATAATTTACATTATTTTTAGCACATCAATGAGATTTCTTGGCTTTCTTGTCTTTTCTCATTAACTGCACTTATTTGACTAATTTTCCACTTTGCATCTAATCTGAAGAAAAACCAAAGTAAAATGTATACGGTCAATATTTGCTTGTTAACTCCAGGAATTAAAATAGACTAAAATTAAGACTGTAATGCTTTGAAGATTTCTTATAATAGTTCCATAAGTCATAGAGGTGGATGTTTAAGCCTTGGTATTAGCCAATGTCATTAAAATGATTGGCTAGTAACAGAGAGAAAGAGCGCTCGGATCACCAGAGGACCTCTTTAGCCCTTGCATTAGTTTTCTATGGCTACAGAAACAAATTAGTATAAACTTGACGACTTAAAAAAGTACAAATTGTCTTGTAGTTCTGCAGCTCGAAAGTCTGAAATGAGTCTCACTAGACTAAAACCAAGACATTGGCAAGACATCATTCCTTTCTGAAGGCTCCTGCCCTTTCCAGGTTCAGCAAGCTTCCCACACACACCACTCATGGCCCTCTTCCTCCGTCTTCAAAGCCAGCAGCCAGTTCTCACACACATCGCTCTGACCTCCTCTTCTGTAATCAAATTTCTGTTTGCTTTTCTCTTTTGAATCTGTCATCCACTTTTAAAGATCCTTATTATTACATTGGGCTCACCAGGGGAGCAGTATAATTTTCCTATCCCATCATCCTCAATCATATCTGCAAAATCTCCTCTGTCACTTAAGTTAAAATATTCCTTTTGTGTTTTGTTTTATTTTTGTTTTGAGACAGAGTCTCACTTCATTGCCCTGTGTAGAGTGCTGTGGAATCAGCCTAGTTAGAGCAACTTCTCACTCTTGAGTACAAGCAATCCTTTACCTCAACCCCCTGAGTATTGGAACTTCAGGCACCTGCCACAGGCCAGGCTAGTTTTTCTATTTTTTTTTTAATTTTTTTTATTGAATGATAACTATGTACATTAATACACTTCTGGGGTACAGTGTGGGGTTTTCACATGCAATCTGAAATACTTCCATCAAACTGATCAACACAGCCTTCATGTCATTTTCTCAGTTA
>CAUYQV010082935.1:0-12932 GCA_963574575.1 Galagoides demidoff | reverse complement strand
AGGGTGGATGTGGGCATGCAGGTGGCAAGGGCCCTGCCTCTGTCCCTCTAGCCCACCCAGCAATTGCCCCCTTCCTGCCCTGGGGGCCCAGGATGTAGATATTGTACAAAGGTTTCTAAATCCCTTCTTTTCTATGCACTTTTTTATTTAAGAGGGTGGGGTCCCAGGTGGGAACCCCCCACAATAAAGTCTGTCAATGTTTGGAGAGGTCGTCTTCCCATTTGTAGGGTGCTGGGGGCAAGGAGGAACTCCCACTTCTCTATACCCCACACCCATCCTGAGCCAAGAAGTTTGTCAGCCTCAACAGGTAGGTGGGAGGTCATCATTCAGAAGTAAAATTATGGGATTCAGAACAACACATGTTTTACATTTTTCAATTTGGAACAGAGTGGATGAGCTCTCTCAGGGGTAGCAGGGCTGTTGCTCAGAGGAGACTCTGGTAACCCAGAGGCTGCCAGGGCCAACTCTCCCACATGTCCAATGTGTATGTTGGAATGGGCCCTTGTAGGAGGAAGGAAATGAAGATGTCTTTTGAGTCTTGGTCTAATTAAGATTATATTTGGCTGGCTAGGGGCTTAACACCTATAATCCTTCAACTTTGGGGCCAAGGTTGGTAGGATTGCTTGAGGCAAGGAGTCGGAGACTATCCTGGACAACATAGCCTATAGACCTCATCTTTACAAAAAAAAAAAAAAATTAAAAATTAGCTGGGTGCAGTGGTGCACACCTGTAGCCCACAGCTACTTGGGAAGCTGAGGTGGGAGGCTTGCTTGAGTCCAGGAATCCAGGTGACAGTGAGCTATGATTATGCTACTGTACTCCAGCCTAAGTTATAGAGTGAGATCCTGGCTCAAAAAAGAAAAAAAAAAAATCCAAGGCCCTGAGAAAGGGCATTTATTTTGCATTTATTATGCATTTATTTTGAAAGAAACAATATTTGAGCACTAGGCTTAGCAAACCACAGCTCAGCCAAGCTTGGACAACACCTGCAGTGCATCTTCTCGCCCTAGCTGGGCTAGGTGTGCCCCAAGCTGGCCCAGAGTGGCAGAAGGCTCCCTTGCCACCACCAGCTCAATCAGAGCCCGCAGTGGTGAACGACTTGGCCGTAGAGAGTAAGTAAAGGTGGACCAAGTAGCAGGCATCCCGTATCTTGCAGCCAGGTGTCGAGTAGTGCCACAGGACATGCCTCCACCTGGGCCAGGCTCAGGGTCCAGCAGTACAATCAATTCCTCCAGCACCTCTAGCTCATCCAGGAGGCGAGACAAAGGCTGTGATGCCAGACTAGGCAGTTCTGGGAGATGGAGGGAAAAGTAAAGGCGGAGGAAGGGTGGGCTCCCAGTCCACCTTCCCCCAGTGGGTTCCTCCTCAACTGACCCTTGCTCAGGAGTGGAAGCAGAGAGACACCCTTCCACACCTTCTCTGTCTCCCACGCCTCCACGGTGCCTGGGGGAGAGTGCGAGGCGAGGGTGTGGGTGCTGTGGCTTCCACAAACCAAGCCAGGAGGAGGAAAGGAGACCCTTCTCTTGGACCGGGAGAGGTGCCTCCGCACAGCCAGCAGGAGGATCACTATCACTGCTGAGATCAGGAGCGGGACCAACACCAAGACCAGGACAAAACTCGTCATGGCCTGCTGAGAGACGTTGGCCTCGGGTGTCCAGAAGGAACTGGAACTTGCTGGTGAGCTGGTCTCCCGGAAGCTGGGGGCATTTGTTTTTCCAGATGTCAGTGTGCAGCGCCCCTTTGTAGGGACTGGCTTCTGTAGGAGTAGGAGATTGGAGTAAAGAGGGGTACCACACTCCACTCCTGCCCCCCCAGCCCAAAACTGTCATCCTTCCATGGGGTCACATTCTCTGCCTGATCTAGGCCCCTCAGCCCCAACGCCTTAAGTTTCCCCACCTGATACTTCTACTGCCCAGTCCTACCTTCTTAAATGGGGTTACATCCTCTCCCTAGATGCAGACCCTGCCCCTCCGATCTCAAGCCACGCCCTACTTCCCCGCCCCCTCCCGACCCGCAGCGCCTTCCAGCACCTCTCTGCAGCGCCACAGGCTTCTGACCCGGCTTAAGGCAGTGGTAGGAGCCGTGGTTCCGCCACCGCAGGGGCTACACAGTTCCGCGCTGTCAGGGTTGCACTTCCCGGGAGAACACTCTTTGAACGGGTATGTTAGGAGATCGCCGTAGTCATTGAACCCGCAGTTTTCCACGAACTCGTAGTCTAACGGAAGACCAGGTTCTAGTGTGGCGGTCGAGCCCCGCCTCCGCTGCTCTGGCGACGCCTTTTCTCTTTCGCCCTCCCAGTTAGGTCCAGCCCTTCTGTACTCGGGTAACCTATCAGCGTACGCCCCGGCTCTCTGTCTTTACACAGGCCCCTCCCTTTTCGCCACACTTCACTGGTTTGCTCCTTTTTATTCGCCTACTGCTCTGCGCTGAGCTCCGCCCACACCCGGACTTAACCTACCTAGAGCTCACTATTTCCGAGCGGCCAATATACCGCCTCTCAGACCACATCCCTTCGTTACTATCCCATCCTAACCCACACTGCCGTTCTACACAGGCTCAGTCCACCATCCCTATTGTATCCACGTAAGGCCCACCGACCCTACCCCTATCCAAGCCTCACTGGCCTGTCTCCCAGAAACCTCGCCTTTTCCTCCGCTCCCAATCTTCTGCTAGCTCCTCCCTGACTTAAGCTCCCGGCTTCTCACCTGCGCAGGGAGGTGGCCCGAAGCGCTGCAGGCACTTGCTGCAGCACTTGTTGTCTGGGTTCCAGTACTCTAGGCGGCCACAGTACTGGGAAGCTTCCCGCGGCGCCGCCTGGGCCAGTAGCAGCACAGCTGTCACCAGGAGGCGTCTGGGCCCCATCAGACAGGGGACTGAAGCCTAGGTGGCTTAATCTCAGATCTTCCAACCACAGCGCCTATGTCGCACTTAAGCGAAGGAGGCAGTGGATGTGAGGTGACAATATTCCCAGACCCTTTGAAAACCACTTCTGCCATGTCCTCATCTACCCACGCTCTATTTTCTAGCCCTAAAATGAAACAATAGCACCTGTTTCATAGAGTCATTGTGGAGAATCAGAATGGTTACTAGAATTTACTGAGCCGAGGCAAGAAGATCGCTTGAGTCCAGCACTTGGAGCTGCAATGAGCAATGATCATGCCACTGCATTCTACCTCGAGTTACATAGAGACCCCCATCTCTTAAAAAAAAAGGAAGGAAGAAAGAAAAAAAGTAGTAAAGCATTTTGCTGAATGGGGCGGTGAGGCTAAGATGGGAGGATCTCTTTAGTCCAGGAGTTCAAGGCCAGCCTGAACATACCAAGATCTCTTATTTAAAAAAGTGACTTGGTGCCCATAGCACAGTGGTTATGGCACCAGCCACATACACTGAGGCTGGTGGGTTCCTGTAGTCCCAGCTACTGGGAGGCTGAGGCAAGAGAATAGCTTAAGCCCAGGAGTTTGAGGTTGCTGTGAGCTACGATTGCACGGCACTCTACCCAGGGTGACAGCTTGAGATTCTGTCTCAAAAAACACCCCCCAAAACAAAAAAAGTAAGCCTGGGAGCAGTGGCTCACTCTTATAATCCTAGCACTCTTGAGAGGCTGAGACGGGTTGACTGCCTGAGCTTACCGCTTCAAAACCAGCCTGAGCTAGATCAAGACCTTGTCTCTAAAAACAGCCGGGCATTGTGGCGGGTGCCTGTAGTCCCAGCTACTCTGGAGGCTGAGGCAAGAGAATCACTTAATCCCAAGAGTTTGAGGTTGCTGTAAGTCATGATGCCACAGCACTCTACTAAAGGTGACAAAGTGAAACTCCATCTCAAAAAACAAAACAAAACAAAACAAAACAAAACTAAAGCATTAGTACAGCAGATGACATGGTAAACTAAACTCAATTTAAGGGTTAGGTACTATTAACACCTATCTCAGGGCGACAAGCCTCAAAGACCTAGCCCCTCACTCCCTTGGGACACCCACCCAACTCCCAGCCAGCTCACTTTAGCTCCTAACCCCAATCTCTGGGCTAGGACTCCTCCAACCTGCCACAACCAGGCATCTCTCCCTTGAAAAAGCTTCATTCAGACAGAGGCACTGAGATTTCTATCACAAAAGTATCCCCACCTTACCTAAACCATTAGGGGCATAGGCCCTGAGTTGGCTGCTTTACCACTTGTTCGAAGTTCCTCAGTCGACGTTGTGGCTAGAGCCCAGACTACTTCCTCTTTTCATCATTTGTCAGATGTGTGGGTGGAAGGAAACTCCAGTAACAAATCTCTAAATGCTTGATATAGAACTTTATTAGGTGAAGGATGGTAGGAGGTCTCTGCTGAACAGACTCAAGGGGGCTTTGAAGAAGGGTCCTGGCCAGAACATCTGTCTTTTTCAGGGATAAAGGGGAAGGGATCAAGAGTCTCAGAAGCAACTATGCTGGTGATTTGAGGAACATGCTGGTTCCTTTCTCAGGATGATAGCCAATAAGGGACCTCCACAGTGACCTGGAGAGAGTTGGGTCAGAGCTGTGAGGAGTAGTGCAAAGAACCCCTGGCCTGCCTGTGTGCCCTGGGATGGGACAGGATAATTACTGAAATAATTAGAGTCCTAGGAGGTGGTCTCAGAATAGGTACTCAATGACTAATATCAGGGGTTGGAGATACGGGGCTGGCCTTGGATTTGGGGTTTAGGCTGATTTTGGAATTGGAACTTAGGTGCTGATCTCCAGGTGAGGCTCAGGACTATTCTTAGGGTATTGAAGTCTTGGGATGTTTAGGGTAGGCTCATCTCAGAGTATAGGGACCTTAGAGTATGCAGGGGTCCTCAAACTTTTTAAACGGGAGGCCAGTTCACTGTCCCTCAGACAGTTGGAGGGCCAGACTGCAGGCCCCCAGGCGAGTCAGCTGCTAAGCAGGACAGGCAGTGGTGGCAAAAACACCCGGCAGGCCGGATAAATGTCCTAGGCAGGCTGCATGAGGTTTGTGGGCTGTAGTTTGAGGACACCTGGTAAGGAGTCTTAGCAGGCTGGGTCTGAGGTACCTGTACCTGGAACCCCACCCAGAGAGCTGCCAATGGAGGTTCTAGGAAATGGTCCTAGGTGCATGAAGTTGCAGAAGCCATCATAGGTACATTCCCTAGGTAGAGGGCAGACAGATGGAGGAGGTAATTATCACTATCAGCCCTCAACACATACTCAAGAATCTGGGGCTCAATGCATCCAATCCATCCTTACACCATCATACCCCATCCCTTACTGCTGAGAGCATGACTCCCACAAGTCAGTTGACAGGGGACAGTTCAGCACACATAGCCTGCCCATTTAACCAGCAGTATTGAGGTCAGCTACTGCCTGGCAGAACTGAGAGAAAAGTCCGTCAGGGTCAGCAGCAGAAACTGGAGATCTTCAGGGGACTAGTTACCAGCTCTGGGGCTGGGCTGAATTTAGTGATGAGCCTTTCAAGCTGTGAGGTTTCAGAGGTGGTCATGAGGCATTGAAAGCTTCCACCTCTGGGCTCTAAGGGACAGCAAACGACCCTGACATAGACATTGTCCATGAGGTGGTCCCTCAGGTTTTCGTACATATTCATTTCTTCAGTCTCCTGTACTTCTCATGCAGTTCCGTGAACACCTCCTGTGGAAGACAGTCAGAAACTCAGCTGAGCTCCTGGCCTCACAAGAAGTTCAACTAACCCCCAGCAACCCTCACTTCGAATAAATTATCATAGTGTTTCTGCACCTCAAGTTACTTGCATGACCTGGAGGAGGGGAGAAGGGTAGAATCAGGGCTGGCCTGCTGGGGCTGTCTGTCCTGTCCCTAGGCCTGGTCCCTCACTCACAGTGTAATCCGTCTACGGTTTGGGCTGTGTTCTGTGGATTCAAGTTGAGCAACACTGTGGACTGCACAGAATTTTAAACGGGGCAGAGTCCGAGCTCAGAAGGCAGGGCTGTATGCAAAAAAAGCCAGGTATGAAGGCTGGGGGTGGGACCTTGCACCAGAGGAGCCTGAGCATCAAAATGCATCAGCGATCCCTGCCCCTAAGAAACCAGAAGGTGGCGGGGGGATACTAACAGTAATGTGTATGTAGTCCAGGAGGGTAGTCTGTACATGCGGGAACAAGCTCCTGGGAGAAGGGCCTGAAGGGTGGGGGAAGAACCTACAGAGACGTCTGATCAGTTAAAAGTAGGGCGGCAGGGAAAGGTTTAGAAACCGGAAAAGGCGGGACCTCGTGACGATGGACAGCAGGAGGGGAAAGACTCGGACGCGTTAACCCCAGGGTTCCGTGCCGAGTCTCGCCAGGCTGAAAGTCGGTTTGCTGTGAAGTCGAGGTATTGGTCCCCGCGTCAGCAGGCTCTGATGTTAAAGTAAGAAGGGAGTCAACCCTGGAAGAGGCACAAAGATAGAGATGAACTGAGGACCGGAGAAGCCAGATACCCCAGAAACACAGCCCCGAGCCGCCCGCCCAGCCACCAATGACCCATGTGTCCCGGCTCTATCCTGCGAGATGACATTTCCTGCGCCCGTTCTCACTTGTCTTTCTCAGTCCCGAATATTGAAGCTAAATATTAAGCCATTTTTACTCGAATCCTCCAATTGTCTCCTGCCTACGTCACTTCCGTTGCATAGGAGCGCTGGGAAATGTAGTTCTTGGCTGTCGCTGTGTGCATCATGTGCTCAGAAACTCTCTAGTGCGCTTGCGTGTTAGAGGACCGCACCCTCCTATAGAATCACTACCCAGTGTTCTCTGAAGGCGCATGCGTACAGCGTTGCTGCAGCCAAAAAATAAATAAATAAAAATCTATGAACTCCAGAGAAACCTTGGGCATCTCGACCGAAAGTGTATAGCTGAGAGTAGCAAAGACAACCCAGCCGGAGGAAGTAAGCTCCACTGGTGAGTTGGGGTCGTTTCGGGCAACCCAATAAACATAAAAAGCTGCTCAACCCAACCAGCTAATGGGGGCGGGGAAGCCCTTCTTTCAGCAATCTAACCTTTAAATTTGTCTCTGATTTGTTATATTAGGGGCGTGGTTGTTAGTGATTCTCGCATCTGTCACTTAGGGTCAAGGCTTGGGTCTCACCCCTCAGACCGACCCTTGGGACGACCAGCCCCCAGAGCAACTATGAACTTGGAGCGGGTGTCCAATGAGGAGAAGTTGAACTTGTGCCGGAAATACTACCTGGGTAAGGGCTGATACCTTAAGGTCTCAGAAGACAAGAGGAAACTGGACTGGGCCATCTGAGGGAAGAAGTGTGGGGATCTGGATGCGTGGGTGTTAAGAGATGAGGCATCTGAACACCGACTCCTGGGTCTGAACGAAGGAGGGACAGCCTGGGTCCTGAGAAAGGCGGTTGAGGAGTCACATTCCTGGATCCCAGGGAGGAGCCAGGATTCTGAAGCCCCTGACAGCAGATAACTCCATTTGAACTTGAGTGTAGGAGAGTTTCTAACAAATAGTTCTTGTAGGGGGCAGTTGGGGGAAAATCCTTGTTGCCTTTAGGACCCAGCTTGTGTACTTTTCCCCCCCTAGGTGGGTTTGCTTTCCTGCCTTTTCTCTGGTTGGTTAACATCTTCTGGTTCTTCCGAGAGGCCTTCCTTGTCCCAGCTTACACAGAGCAGAGCCAAATCAAAGGCTGTAAGTCTAGTATACAGATGAAGGGAAACCAGTGGGGAGGGATGGGGGTAGCACGGAGCCTTGGTGGGAAGGGATGATAGAGGCTTCAGAATTTGGGGCCTCTATGGGAGAGAAGAGAGGGCCAGTATAGGGTAATCCAGAAAGCAGCTGGAGGCTAACCTTACCACTCCTGTTCCCCTTACAGATGTCTGGCGCTCAGCTGTGGGCTTCCTCTTCTGGGTGATTGTGCTCACCACATGGATTACCATCTTCCAGATCTACAGGCCCCGCTGGGGTGCCCTAGGGGACTACCTCTCCTTCACCATACCCCTGGGGACCCCCTAACAACTTCTGCACTGGCTGGGGAACCTACTTATTCTCCCAGGATAGGCTCTTTTGCCCTAAGACTTGTTCCCATGTCCTGTTTTCTGCTGACATCCCCCAATAAAGGACTTTAACTTCTGATTATTGACTTTCTGGGATCGTTTGGAGGTTTAAGCATAAAATAATTAACATTAAAAAACATTTATCGGCTCGGCTCCTGTGGCTCAAGTGACTAAGGCGCCAGCCACATACACCTAAGGTGGTGGGTTCGAATCCAGCCCGGGCCCTTCAAACAACAATGATGGCTGCAACCAAAAAACAGCCAGGCATTGTGGCGGGCACCTGTGGTCCCAGCTACTTGGGAGGCTGAGGCAGGAGACTCGCTTGAGCCTAGAAGCTGGAGATTGCTGTGAGCTGTGATGCTACAGCACTCTACCCAGGGTGACAGCTTGAGGCTCTGTCTCAAAAAAAAAAAAAAATTATCGAGGCTTGGCACCGGTAGTACAGTGGTTAGGGTGCCAACCACATGCACGGAGGCTGGTGAGTTCAAACCCAGCCCAGACCACCTAAAACAACAATGACAACTGCAATGAAAAAATAGCTGGGGTTGCCTACTCTGGAGGTTGAGGCAAAAGAATCACTTGAGCCCAAGAGTTTGCTGTTGCTGTGAGCTGTGATGCCACGGCACTCTACCGAGGGCGACATAACGACACTCTATCTCAAATAAATAAATAAATAATTTATCGAGTGCTTACTTTGTGTCAGGCTTAATACTTCACACATTATGTGGATTTTTTTCCCACCGAATACTACTCATAATCCTCTAAAATAGAAGCTTTCCTCCTCAGGAACCCTATTTTGTAGATGGAGGAGGCAAAAAAAGAATAGTGCTTCCATTGATAGGGTAGGGTAGTAATGAATTTGGAAAAATGACTTTCCTATTCTGGGCCTCAGTATTCTCATCAGAAGTACAGATCATAATACTGCCTCCCAGGATTTATCTGGGCTAGGACATATGTGAATGGAAGTTTCTCATTCTCTGAGGAAAGCATTTTCTGCAGGAAAACACACATTCAAGAACTTTCACAGAGAATCCTTTCGTAACCACCCTATTTAAAATTCAGTCCCCACCTTGATACTCTTTATGTCCCTTTCAGGCTATATTCTATCACATTTCACTTATGTTTACTGTTTATCTTCTTTCCTGTAAAAGATAAGGTCCGTTAAGAGCAAAGATATTGGCTCAGCACCTGTGGCTCAATCAGCTAAGGCGCCATCCACGTACACCTAGGGTGGCGGGTTCGAATCCCCAGCCCGGGCCCGCCAAACAACAATGACGGCTGCAACCAAAAAAATGGCCGGGCGTTGTGGCGGGCGCCTGTGGTCCCAGCTACTTGGGAGGCGGAGGCAGGAGACTCGCTTGAGCCCAGGAGTTGGAGATTGCTGTGAGCTATGATGCCATGGCACTCTACCCAGGGGGATAGCTTGAGGCTCCATCTCAAAAAAAAAAAAACAAAAAAATTATTGAAATACAAAAAGACAACAAACCAATCACTAGTTACTAACCTCGATTTAGCTTCTGAAAGAAGGTGCATAAAAAAAGAAAAAGATGTAAAGAATTACTACTAACTCAATGGACTTGGGGGCCTTAATTTTATCAGTTTTTTCTTGCCATGTTGGAGGAGAAGACTCCTCCTGAATCCTTAAGTTCCACAAAGGAGGTGGCGAGGTTGTGCAGATTCTTCAAAGGCCTAGAATTCCTTTAATTTCCAAACCCCTACAGTGTTACCTTATCCTCAGATGTCTCTGCGATGAGTTATATTCTAGGCTCTTCCTGTGTCTGAGAAAGGAGGTATTAAGTTCCCTTCTCAACAGTCCTTGTAATGCTTGGATGGGAGGCTGGTTTCTACCCCATTGGGTCCCTGCATCCTCCAACTTGGACTAAACTGAAAGAAAGGAGATTATGCCCACCCTGTGTGGTGACTGTATTTGTTGTCCTAGGAGGTTTCCCTGGCAGCCAGCTCTAGTCCTCAATGCTCTCCTCCCACTCACCCTTCTTTGATACAAAGGTTAATCTCTATTAATTGGCTAAGTATACTCATTAACAAAGTATACTCTTTAGCAACCTAGTCCTCCTTTCCAGTAGTTTGACATCCTGCTTCATAAAGACATTGTGCTTCTCTCTCTATACATACAAAATTTAAAATGCCTTTGAACAGAAAACTCTGTTAAAAGCATATGTAAAGTGGTTTTCTCACCAAAGAGCAGATGTTAAAAATTGATTTGAACTAAGGCTGTTATTCGCAACTTAAGACATTTTTATATTCAGTTTATTATTGAGTAGAAAACAAAATGAGGTTTACATTTGATGAGTTCGCTTTCATTGGTTTATTATCATTTGAGGTTCACCGTTTGATCAAAAGGTTTATATTAATACAAAGTAAACAGACATTAACACACAGAGAACTTGCTAATGTACAGAGGTCGTGAGTGCTAATAAATATTTATATTATTCTTTGATTTGGTATTGATAGTAGTACCATCCTATAACCTAGGCCTTGGCCGTGTGCACTGTGGACGGTCAGTTCCCTTTGTGGGAACCTGTTACGATCACCTAGCTTTGTGCTGACCGCGTATCTCATGTGACTATAGAGTTGGTGACAGGGAAAACTGTCAAAAATGTAGAGTAGCTACCATTTATTGAGCGCCAGCCCCTGGACTGTTTGTACATTGACCCACTTAATATTTCAGGGTCTATTATAGACATCAGCTCAAATTCTGCTGACAATAGGTCCAGGCCACTGTTTCATGATGCAGACAATCACACGTGTGGCTGAACCACTAGTCACTATAGCAACAAAGAGGGTATCTGGAAACTTTCCCTTCCTTTCCCCTAAGTTATTGAAGGCTGACTTTAAAGGGATGCATGAAACAGAGGAAGGGCCAGGGTAGGTGGGCATTCCAGAAATTGGGCTGATGCATCAAACAGCAGGATGTTAGAAGCAAATAACAAAGGTAGTCTCTAAGGACAATATGCACTGGCACTCGTGTTTGGGGATGGATAGACTGTGACCAAGAGTTTGGATATCTGCCCTAGCCCTCAAGTTTTCTATATTTTAATATACAATATACATATTGTTTCTGGCTTGAACAGCCAATCCAACTTTTACGTGTGCTTTACACGTCAACTTTGAGGTTGCCATCAACAGTGGAGGCAGGTGAGCTGATTGTTCTGCAGCTGTGGGGCCACCTCTGGCCTTCCTGTCAAGTTCACTTTGGCTCTTACAGCTGACATAATTTAATGGTGTCATCTTTGATTCCAAAGAGAGAGATGATACAGACGCGGCAGCTTCTATTTTGCTCACATTTTTTTTTTAAGACAAAATTATTTAAACCAAACCATTGAACTGTTTTCCTCTGTCACAAAGGGCTCTATTAATAAAGCACGTGTTTGATTTCACACATCATTGTATGGTCCTTGCATGGCTGATTTTAGCAGCAAAATTAGCCCATTGAATAATCTGGTAAGAGACTGTCACCTGTTTGTTCTGGTGTGATATTGATGCAAGACACATAAGGGGACAAAGGGGGAAATTCAAAGATAGGCCTCCCAGCCCCCCAATTACAGACAGATGTGTATAAGAACATTCATACACACACAGTCTGGTATATGTTAATGTAAATATTTCAGGCCAATAGGGAAAGTAATTTGTGAAAACAGATCTCTCTACCTCACTTTTTCATACCCAATAAATTCTGGAGGTGCCTAAGATATAATTGTAAAATAATAATACAATAAATACAGTAACACTTAAGGAAACCTTTTTAAGCATGACATGAGCTCAGAAGCCATGAAGACTAATACCTATAACTTTGACCTCGTGAAAGTAAAAGAAAAAAACATTTTTGCCCCCACCAATTTTAAAAAGTAAAGGGAAGCAGTAAAAATGTTAGAACATTTAACTGACAAAGAGCTGATTATCGTATTCATCAAAGTGCTCTGACCAATCAATAAGAAAAGTACACACTATGTAAATATAAAGATGGGCAAAGGCCATAAGTAAGCAACTGCCAGGTAAAGAGATTCAGTGATTCTCTCAGTGCCCCTGGATTGAGTGTCCCTTCCTATGAGACACCTCGTCATCGTCTGCTGTAGGAAGGAATCAGTGTGAGAAGACAGGTGAGGATCCTGCTCTGAGGAGCTAGGTGGGTGAACTTGGTGTGTCACCTAGGCTAGACCCGTGGTACCCAGTTGATCAGTCAAACACCAGTCTAGTATTGCTGTGATTCAGGTTGAAATCAGTGGACTTTGAGTAAAGCAGATCACCCTCCATCGTGTGGGTGAGCTTCATCCACTCAGTTGAAGGTTTTAAGAGCAAAGACTGAGGTTCTCCCAAAGAAGGAATCTGCTCTTAAGATTATAAGGTAGAAACTCTACCTGGCCTGCTCCATTGCAAATTCAAGACTCTAACATCAACTTCTGCCTGAATTTCCAGCCTGCTAGCTTGCCCTATGAGTCTTGTACATGGCCCCCTAACAGCCAAGCCAGTTCCTTAAAATAAATCTTTCTCAGTACAGATAACTAGATAGATCCTATTGGTTCTGTTTTCTGGAGTCTGGAGAACCACAGTATAGGTAGGGACTTACATTATATCAGGGGCTGTAGCCAGTGAACCAGGGCATGAAAACATTAACAAGAAGGTAGTGTGTTGTTAGAGCGTCTGGGATGCAATGGACAGAGAAGGACCTGGACTCACTGTAGGCCTTGTGGGTCAGGGAGGGCTTCTCAGAAGAGGTGACTTTTGAGTAGAAGGGGCGTGTAAATCCCGCTTTTCAAATAAAGGCTGCACATTATAACTTCCCAAAGAATAGAATATGGAAAGTGAGAATCAAAGAGTCATTTTAGTAAACCATGATCCTTCCTCCAGTTACCTGCTAAGTTTCAGTTTCCAACCAGGCGAGTTCCCCAGTGTACAGACGGTCCCTGTAGAAACTGACAGCATCCTGG
>CAUYQV010082930.1:0-11394 GCA_963574575.1 Galagoides demidoff | reverse complement strand
TTTTTTTTTTTTTTGAGACGAAGCCTCAAGCTATCCCCCTGGGTAGAGTGCCATGGCATCACAGCTCATAGCAACCTCCAGCTCCTGGGCTCAAGCGAGTCTCCTGCCTCCGCCTCCCAAGTAGCTGGGACCACAGGTGCCCGCCACAACGCCTGCCCATTTTTTTTTGGTTGCAGCCATCATTGTTGTTTTGGCAGGCCCGGGCTGGGGATTTGAACCCACCACCTTAGGTGTACGTGGCTGGCGCCTTAGCCGATTGAGCCACAGGCGCCGAGCCAGAACCTAGGTTTCTATGACTCATAAAACCATTCCTGCTACACTCAATTTTGCCATAACTACATATATAAGTAAAATCCCTGTGTGCCAATGAGTGATAAAGAGTACAGATATTATTCAAGATGCTGGCCTTCCAGGTTGTAGAGACACTGCTTTACATTTATAATTTGTGACAATATATCACTTTGCTTATATCATGCTCTTGCTTAAAAGCAAGACATACTTCATGGAATTTTTGTGAGAATTGGTAAGTTAATACATCAAACTACCTAGAATAATGTGTAGCACACAGTAATCATTCAGTCAATAAATGCTATTTATTACCTAAGATATTAAGAAATATGGCCAGGTACAGCGGCTCATGTCTGTAATCCCAAAGTAGGAGGACTGCTTGGGGCCAGCAGTTTGAGACCAGCCTGAGAAAAATAGTGAGAATCCCCACTTTACAGAAAAGAGAAGAATTAGCTCAGTGTGGTGGCATATACACCTGTAGTCCCAGCTACTCGGGAGGCTGAGACAGGAAGATTGTTTGAGCCCAGGAGTTTGGAATGTCTGTGAGCTATGATCAATACTGTACTCTAGCTTGGGTGACATAGCAAGACCTTGTCAAAAAAAAGAATGTTTTTTTAAAAGAAGAAAGAAAGAAATGACTAATTCTTATACCATAAAAGAACTACTTGAAGAAACTGTGTGTTTATGGGCTAGATAAATTAAGAAGATAGTACTAATACCTTTCCTGTAAAGTAGAGAGACTTGATCCGCATTGGTATAAGGCAAAGTTAGGACTAATAATTGAGAATTCAAGTAGGCTGATTTTGATTATAAGTAAATAAAAATTTTTCTAATGATAATACTGTAAAAAATGGAATAAAATCTATAGAATATAGGCAATACTCTATTTTACACTTAGTGTAATGCACTACCCTAGATTCACTGGGCACCCCTTCTTTGCCACTTCCTACCTCTAAGTCCAGGCCACTTGCTCCCCAGCCAGACTGAGAAGTTAACACCCCTCAAACAGAATATCATCAGTGAAGAAACAGGAAATTCTGAGGCACCAGTAGGTGAACTAATTGCTCATTCTCTTTTCTAACCAACTCTTCAAAGTTATACTTGTTTTGCCTGGAGACCAAGAACCACTATATAATTTGTAAGGCTGAAGGCAAAAATGAAAATGTCAGGCCTTACTGAAAAATTAATAATTTATTTTTGAGACAGAGTTTCACATTCTGTTGCCCTGGGTAGAGTCCCATGGTGTCATCACAACTCATAGTAACATCAAACTCATGGGCTCAAGAGATCCTCTTGCCTTAGCCTCCCAAGTAGCCTAAACTACAGATAGCTGGGACTGTAGATGCCTCCCACAATGCCTGGCTAATTTTTCTAATTTTAGTAAAGACAGGGTATTGCTCTTGCTCAGGCTGGTCTCAAACTCCTGAGCTCAAGCAATCCACCTGCCTCAGCTTCCCTCCCAGAATGCTAGGATTATAGGCATGAGCCACCATTAAGAATTTTAAAATGGAAGCTGAGCTTGGTGGCTCACACCTGTAATCCTAGCACTCTGGGAGGCTGAGGCAGGAGGATTTCTTTAGCTCAAGAGTTCAAGACTAACCTGAACAAGAGTGAGACCTGGTCTCTACTAAAAATAGAAAAAAATTAACTGGGCATAGTTGTGGGCACCTGTGGTCTCAGCCACTGGGGAGGCTGAGGTAGGAGGATCTCTTAAACCCAGGAGTTTAAAGTTGCTGTGAGTTAAGCTGACACCACAGTACCCTACCCAGGGCAACAAAATGAGATTCTGTCTCAAAAGAAAAAAAAAAAGAATTTTATGCAGAGCCCTTCTACGCATGAGACCCTGTGCAACTGTATAAGTAGCATGTCAGCTCTGATAGAGATAACCTGACATATTAAGCAAGCAGCTATATTTTTTGTAAAGCTGTGACAAGTTTCAGAATTTACCCTCCTATATTTGCTTTCTTACCTTTTCCCTCATTCCTATGTCTCTGGGATCACATCGTAACCTTACCCCAGCGAGGCCTTAATGAGTAAGCTCTATGTTAGGCTGTGTTTTTCAGGGACATAGACTGATACTGTGTGAACTGAGTTTTTCAAATTTGAGAGGCTGGTCCACATCTCTTTTAATGTTACTTTTAACTCAAAGATAACATGATTTCTCTAATGTAAGGATAAAAACTTTATTAATGGTATTGTTTGTTTAATACAACCATAAATTTTTATCTAAGCTCTAATTCCTGGATTATTACATCTCTAATATTTCATTCTCTTTTGTGTGGGCATATGAATGATTGATTAGAGGGGAAGAATAGAGGAACCTAACCTTGGTCTCTCCCCATCCCATTTCCTCACTTCCCTGTTGAAGCATCTTCTGCAACCCTCCTTCCTCTGTATATTGTTCAACATAGTTTAACTTCCTGCTTCCTTTCTATACTCATGTAATAATTGACATAGTAACTTTGAATCATTATGATTATATCTAACCTCTACCTGCACTTTCAGTTACCGAAGTGGACATACATTTAACTTTGAAACTTTTTGTAATATACATATTCATTCAATAAACATTTGTTGAATACCATGTGTTAAGCACAGTGACAAGTACTGAGGGAAAAGCAGAGAATTAGATATGGATCTTACCATTTAGTAGCTTGAGGTTTTATAAAGGAGCCTGTGTATTTATGTTCGGGAGACCAAAAATAAATTCTAATTCAAAGCAGAAGGTAATATGTGGGAGATCGCTTGAACAAACAAAAACTGCATGTGAAATGGTAGAGAATTTGGAGTAGAGCACTGGAGGGATTTATAGAGGACTAGAAATTTGAAATGAAAAATTGGGGAGGACAGATGTTCAGAAAAATATTGATTTATTGAGAATTCAACTTTAGGGCAAAAGCAATTTCACTGGATTAAAAATATATTCTCTCTTGTTATTTGAAATATCTAGACTGTTGTATGCACAGCAACTACATTAGTCTATTTTTATATTAAACTGTCAGAAGATAAAGTTATTATCATTACTCCCTTTTTAGTAGAGGGATTACTTTTGTATCCTAAACCTGGCCTTTGAACACATTTGTTTATTGCAGAATGTTACACAAGTTTATTTCTTCTGTAGGGTAAGGAAAGTAACGCTTCCTTCTACCCAATTTAATTTCATTAGCTAGGTCCCCCGCAACAAAAAGCAGATTAACAAGATAAATGATTATGAAT
The DNA here is from genome assembly GCA_963574575.1 of Galagoides demidoff. NCBI lineage: Eukaryota > Metazoa > Chordata > Mammalia > Primates > Galagidae > Galagoides > Galagoides demidoff. Next base: position 7,890 of record CAUYQV010082930.1, on the reverse strand, counting down.
TCATTGAAGTTTTCCATGACATAGGAGTGGGGGAGCTTTCATAAGGAAATGAAGACCAACTAAATCTGAGCGTCGTCTGTGGTAGGTAGGTAGGTTTGAGGAAGTATGAAGAGTTGTGGAAAACTATAATAGGAAGACACAAAAGTATAAGGTCAATTACTAGACTTGAGTAAATTTAACAAGAGTTGTTTGTTCAGATTTCTATGTCTTTTTTTTCTTTGGAGATAAGGATACTCGTTTTTCTCAAGGTACAGGGGGATTATCTCTCACGTGAGAATTTTATGGCCTGCTCTGGGGAAGGTCAAAAAATCCTCCTTATAGATGTCATTTCTAAAGTTCTCTCAGCTTAAATAAATATACAAAGACACTATATTTTGGGGGTAGTGTGTTCTGAGCCCCATCACATTCATGTAACCTAAAACACATAAGTAGTCACTTTTTAATCTTCAGGTTTTCAATCAAGCAGGTAGGGGAAGGAGAAACCTTCTAAATAATTAAGAAGAATACCCTGGAAAAACCTAAGTGAAAAAAAAAATTTCAACTTAAAGTCAGAGAGAATGATACCTTCCGCAGCAATCTCATCCTTTAAATAAAGCAAGCAATGGTTACTGAACCCCTAGCAAATTTTTGGCAAGACAAAACTCTCTCAGACTTCTCCAATGAAGAATGATTCCCAAACTTGTCAGATCTAAACAAATGGAACGAAAGCGAACAGAGGTATTTAAACTGATAGATTAATAGAAAAAAAAAAATGTCTTTAGTGTTGATGTTTGATTTTCAGTCTTTTAAACTTCCATGTACATTTAAGGTTGATTTTTTTTCTCCTCATTGATTTGTAAGGGTGTGTCCTCAATGTGATGAATTTGTATCAGAATTGTTTGGCTGAAATTTGCCAGGAGGTTGATTTTGCCAGTCTCTTGAATTTTTTATTGTAATGCCAATGTATCTCAGAATAAGACAAACTTTATTTAAAAAAAAAAAAGAAAGAAGTATTTTTCTTTGTGTTTCATGCTCCTTTAATGAAAAAAACAGTGATTCAGAGGCCTGGATTTAAAAAGCAAGGACACAGGCTATGTGTGAAATTATAATACCTTGTCTTTACAACTGGAATCCTGGCCAACGCTGTTGATATTGATAGAATTGTCTTCAGAAATAATTGCCAGTCATGCATTAATAGAGTATCTGCAAAATGGTTACAAGTTGTAAAATAAAAAAAGTACCCCATGAAAGAAGGCATCATGAGAGATCTTGAACACGTGCATGTACGTAAAAGCAGTTTGAATATAATGTGTAAAATGATTCATTGTCAATTAGAGAAAAAAACAAAGTTCAGAGAATGTTAGGGGTAATTAAAGCAATTAATGATAATGTTTGAGGACATGAGGAAGTTTTGCGGGTACGTACACACACGTGTTTGCTGGGGTATCAACAGTTATTTTTCACATCTCTATGCGCATGAAAAGTGCTAAAGGTGGGAACTTTTACCATAGATATTGGTTTATAAAATTAGGCTATTTCAATGAAAAAATTTTTGATCATTTTATATATTTTAACTTTAAATCATTTATAGAGCCAAGAACATGCATTAGTAAGATAAGATCTCTTTGAACCTTAGTTTCTCTTTAATCTTCAAATTAGATTTTAAAGAATGAAATATTAGGAATTCCATCAATAAATTTAAATAGAAATGGATTCATTTGAACTAATGGCCGAGTAAAGTGGTGACATTCCCATATTAAGTATGATGATTTGGTAAATTATATTACACATTTTCATTTATTTCATGGAGAATATAATTTTTATGAACAGTAATTCAGAAAAATGTGAACTGACTTCACATAACTATTCTTCACATTTAAAAAAAAGACTTTACATGATACTGTCTTCTTTTGGTTGTTTTATGGTACATCTGGTAAAATATTCTAAAAGCTTTGTACATTGTTCTTTAGTTTCAGCTCAAATTCTCAAGAGCAACCTTGACGTAATGGAGCAGCATATTGTTAATTTGGAACGTGACCTCAAGAAATTCACCCATGTAGAAAATCAACTTGATAAGTTTGTGGACAAGATGACGATATCCTTTACTTATTAAGTGTTTTGTGTCTGTTTGTCTGTTTGTTAATTATGTGATTAGTTTAGACACTCTAGTCTGTTTACACTGGGTGAATCTGTGTATATATTATTTTTATAATGGCATAAATTTTGTTTCATAATGTTTCAAGCTAGATAGAGTAAGCAAGGGAACAATTAGATCAGGAAAAAAATGTCATTTCTCAACGAAGAATTTCATTTGAAAGCCCACAAGATATGTGAGGTAAGTGTTATGAGTCTTGATTATACCTGAACAAACAAAGAATATTTTTGCTAGCACTCTGGGAGGCCATGGTGGGGGGGATCTCTTGAGCTCAAGACCAGACTGAGCAAGAACGAGACCCCAACTCTACTAAAAATGGAAAAAATTATCCAGGCATGGTGATACTGGATACTCCCAGCTACACAGGAGGCTGAGGCAGAAGGATCATTTGAACTATGGAGTTTGAGGTCCCTGTGAGCGAGGCTGAGGCCACAGCATTCTAAAGCAGATGAAAGAGCAAGACTCTTTCTCAAAAAAAAAAAAAAAAAGAAAGAAAAGAAAAGAAAAAGAAACAAAAGAGCAAAAAGAACATTCTTCTCTGAATTTTTTTTCTAAGGATATACATGCATTTTCAAGGATAATCAGGGGATAACTAGTATCAGTAGGCTGAAAAAACTGTGAAGGATAAATGGATACATGGAAGCACAGAAAGGTGAATTAATCAATAGATGATACACTTAAATAAATTGTTATATTGATATCTATGTAACATTAAGCATTTCTTGCTAAATAAACGTTTTTGAAACCCCTATTTTACATACAGTATATTTATGTTACAGAAACATAAAAGAGGAGAACTTGAGAAATAGCATTTAGCTTGAATTGTTTAATGTTAAATCTGGTGTCTAAAGATAAACTACAGCTAATTTTTTTTTTTAATTTCTATTTTGGTTTTCAAAAGTTAAAGCCATATCCTCCTCCTCCTCTGGGTTTAAATAAATATCTTGAACTGCAGATTGATTCACCATTTTATATCTCTAGAGGGAATAAATACTGTAAAATCTTTATCTGATAATAAGTAAATTCCTTCAGCAACTATGTGGCAGTCACCTTGTTTCAAGGTTAAACCCATTGCATTTTTCTACTCTGATATGCTTTCTTTCCTACCCAACATGGAAATTACTGTGCTGAACTCAGATTACTTAAGAATGGAAATTTAGATTTATGTACAATTTTTTTCACTCTCATGTTTTGGGTCATGAATTAATACTGTGTTTTGTATGGTCCTTGAGGGATTCTGAGTACTTTCATAAATACGGATATTGGAAACATAAGTTTGTGAGTCACTGGAGTCAGGGAATCTTCAAAAATAACCTTGGGTTGCAAAACCAGCCACAATGCTATACTTAACGTGAAGGTTTCACTTTATTGCTGATTAGATTGTTTCAAATATGTTATAGTGTCTTGTGGCTGGAAACACCATCTTTTTCTTTCACCTTTTGATTTGGGTTCTTGCCTCATATATTTCAATTTAATTCATGATCCCCTTTTTTTGAATGTTTTCTTCTACAGTTGGCTGATGCCCGCACAACAGCTTGCACTATTGAGTCTTTCTTACTCATTTAGAAAAAGAAAAGTAATTTCAAACCCTCATGAACTTGGCTTGGACTCCTTGTTTTATTTCTCTCTTTATGCAGGTAATTAACCACTTTAAAATGAAAATCCAGAGCCTTCTGGATCTGTATGTTACAGATGAATGGTTATTCTTCGTTTAAGTGGCACTAAAGTGTGACTGTTTGTCCACGGGGGATTGGAAACTATATTAAAATGTATGCGGCTGTTACTTTGCATGTCATATTTTAAAAAAAAAACAGAATAAAACATACAACAGTTCATTTCAGAGAAAAAGTTAGAATATTGAGTTGAATTGGTGAATAACTCTGAATTAATGCATTACAGTGATAAAATTGTTCTTGCTTTGGATATCTCCTTGGTTACTCATTGAGAGTTCTGATGTTCTAGAAAGAGAGAAACAAAATGCATAATCATCATATGTATATATGAATGAATTCTGGTTCCTAGTTAATATCTTTCTACCATTCCGGCAATTGAAACAGAGAAGGATATTTTAATGTGGGATGTTTGATCCTGTTTTAAAATTAGAACCAGGATTCCATTTCTAGTTCTAGATTCTTTGTTCTGGATGATCTTTCCAATATTTCTGTCCCCTCCCAATAAATTGCTTTGCTGCAGGTCACTGGCCCTGTAAATTGAATACCTGGGCACACAAATATGGCAGTAGTTCCTCTTGAAAGTTACCTTACCTACTTAAATACTAATCTTTCTATAAGGACTGCCAGTTCTAAAACTGAATAATATTCCCATGCCTCTGTGCTTTCAGAGCAGCAGCAATGCTATAGTTAGCAGCAATGGCATGGATGGCTCAGAAAATCTGAATATATAGGTTGGATCATCAACAAGTCTCCAGGTTGGACTGTGACTTATAACACTCTACGTTCACTTGTATTCTTTCACAATTTTGATTAAGCACAATACGTGAGGCATTGCCAGGCCCTCAAAATATAGCTGTGCACAAGATCAAATACTGGACCTCAGGCTGCTGACAGTCCTACGTTTGCTTGCTCTCTGTCTTGCTTTTCCCATGGCAGAGATCACTCCTGGTTTGTTAATCACCATATGCCCATAACAATGCCTACTGCCTAACACAGTATGGGCGTCTACTAAATATGCATTAGCTAGAGACAATGGAACTCGCCTCACCTTTTACTTAGCACTTCAAAAAGGTGCTTATAGTTATAAGTTTTCTTCATATAAATCTCAGGAACTCAAGTATCATTGAATCACCTTTTTAAAGCATACCTGTCAAGTATCATCAGGTTTAGGAGGGAGGATCCACAGCTTTTAAAGTAAATGTCAAAGAAAATTGATCCAAAAACCCCCAAAGAATAAAACTCCTGGAGTAGGCTGGGCCAGTGGCATTAAGAGGAAATTTATCACTTCTGTTTCTTTCTCTACTTGAACTTGGTTGCTTGTTCTGAGTATTTTTTCTGAGTCAGAAAAAATTAGTTGATATAGGGGAGAGTAGATTTTTTTTTAAGAGAGTCTCACTTTGTCACGCTCCATAGAGTGCTGTGGCATCACGGCTCACAGCAACCTCCAGCTCTTGGGAGTAGGCGATTCTCTTGCCTCAGACTCACAAGTAGCTGGGACTACAGGCACCTGCCACAACGCCTGGGTATTTTTTTGTTGCAGTTTGGCTGGGGCCAGGTTCAAATCCACCACCCTCCATAAATGGGGCCAGCACCCTACTCACTGAGCCACAGGCACCGCCATACTTGAGAGCTTTAAAAATGTATTTATTAGGGCGGTGCCTATGGCTCAAAGGTGTAGGGCACTGGTCCCATATGCCAGAGGTGGCAGGTTCAAACTCAGCCCCGGCCAAAAAATATATATATATATATTTATTAAATAGAATTTTCCATATCAGATGATAAAATTGACCGCAGTTATCCCTATGTCATGGCATGAGTTAGACTTATGTTAGGATAACTAACAACTCATAAACTTTTTGAAATGGTCCAATTCTCCATTTATTGATTTCTAGGTATCATCTCATTTTATCTTTTAAGATTACCGAGAATTCTGCAGTCTGTGTCTGTGTTTGGCATCTATTGTGAATATTGATGGGGTGACATTCAGAATTATGTCCAATTTCCATGCTTTGAAGAGTAGCCTATACTTGAGAGAGTGAGAGGACTCCTTTTTCAATCTTAAACTTCTCTTTGACTTGACGTTGTATGTGACATTGGCATTATATGTAACATTGCAATTTTGTTTTCTGTGACCGTGAAAAAATTTTTGTTTTGTAGGAAGGAAAAAATATTATTTTTTTCTCACTTATCGCAAGACTCATAGCTGACACACCTGTAACAAAAGATGGATTGACAAGAGAAAAGCATAACAAGTTTATTTAACCAACATTTTACATCATACAGGTGCCTTCAGAAATAAAGACCCAAAAACCCAAGGTAAACCACACCTAAGTGTGGTGAAAGAAGTAGATAGTTGTTAAGAAACATGACTGGACAAAAAGGGGAATGATCTAATGGTAATAAACTGGGAGGAACTCAGTCAGGCCTATTCGGATTCTTTTCTGTGTCTCTGTATGACACAGCCCATCATGTCACATGAAGGTCTTCAGTGGAGAAGGGAGAAGCTCAGAGAGTGGCCTTCCTAATAAGCATTATGATATGCTTTGGGGAGAGGGATTCTACTTTCTATTGCTTTAGGGAACAAAGGGCAGGAGGAAACAGGTCAAGAGAAGGCCAGAGAGACCCTGTTGCTTCTATGGCCTTCCCAATGTCTTTCAGCTCTAAATACTCAGCATGTCAAGGTGCCATACTTTGGGGTACTGTGTTCTGAGCCCCAACACTTTCTTTTTTAAATCAAAGCATCACTTTTAGTTATTCTTCTCTGCTTTTTTTTGACAGGAAAGAGACCCATTCTTAAAACAGGGCTTTTTAGACTTTTAAATATGTGCTGTAGCCCATTCTTAACATCTTAAACTGTCTAAAAAAGCACATTAATCACACTGTTGACCTTACTGCTTATATCCTGTTGACAAATTCCTTACCACATTTACTCACAGAGATTTTGTCAATGGCAGGGCTGTCTGTGGCCCCAAATCAGCTTAGCTTTTTGATTGACTGCTGGTTAAATCATTTCCCCAACTGTAGGACAAGAAGTGACTGAGCAGCAGGGGCACCATTAACTCATTGACAAGTAAGCTGACAGAATGTTAATGACATTAACACCCTGTCAACTAACTATCAACGCCTGGGATTTCCTCGTAGCATGAGGGAAGGCATTTGAAGTGGTTACAAATCAAGTTACTGAGAAGTACATTGTCCTTTTCAGACAATTCAGAACAGATTTTGGGATCTTCACTGGCACTATGTTAATTTTTATTCCTCTTTTGGGGTCTTCACTTGGCACTATGTTAATTTTTATTCCTCTTTTATTTATTAAGAGAATAAGTTTAAAACAGATGAAAAAATCCACAGTGTTATTATTCAACCACAAGTAACATTTATCACCTTCAACAACGTGCCAGTAACAGGTTTGAGGGGGGTGATAATCTACACTTCATAAAACATTATAAATGTCATATGAAATGGACAAAACAAAAATAAAAATAATCCTCTAAAGCAAAACAAAGATTTTATTTTAAAATGAATATTGTAATCTAGGTTGTTTTCTGGTTCTGCAAGAAAAAATGAGAACTTTAGACCTCTGACTCACTCACCTTGCCTTTAATTGTCTGCCTCAAACTCAGAAAATTAGGAGTTCTAAGCAAATCTTTTATTTATGTTAATTGCTCAGGGAGGAGGAGGTTACAGGATTTAAAAAACAAACAAACATAAAAGGAGGGCATGGTCAGTAATGGAGATGATTCATAGATTGAGAAGAAAATCATTTTTGAAAACCATGTGGGGAAAATATTTCTTTTTTTAAAAGGATGCTTCTTAGCATTCTTGGAAATAAATGTACACTTTTCACAGTGCTATTCGGACTTTTCTTTCAATTATTTGTACATTGGCTTGAAATAGCAGTTATAATTTATGATAATAATAAAAATTAAAATGGTAACAAAATTGTTTTTTTTTTGAGACGGAGCCTCAAGCTATCCCCCTGGGTAGAGTGCCATGGCATCACAGCTCATAGCAACCTCCAACTCCTGGGCTCAAGCGAGTCTCCTGCCTCAGCCTCCCAAGTAGCTGGGACCACAGGCGCCC